>JAVQJF010022840.1:0-16047 GCA_036023855.1 Gadopsis marmoratus | reverse complement strand
CCCACTTGATTGCTCATAATTATAGTCACATCCTGGATGTTTCTCTGACCGGACGCACAGAAGTGAAACCGACCTTCTCATCCGACTCTGGGCACGTCCACAAACGAGCATGACTCCCGAAAAATGTTTAGGCTGTTCCTTTACTGACCCACAGCAGATGAAACCCTACTTCTTGTACCTCTAAAAAATTGCCTTTTATTTTTACCAGCCCACTTCAAACTGCCACATGACCAGTTCCGGTGTAAATCCCTGGCATAAGCTTTCAGGCACCGCTAGTGATTTTCACTGTCCACACACGCAGACACATTTCTGTCTCGCGCCTCGTCACACGTGCCATGGAAATGTCAGTGCAGATGGAACAACGGACAGTCCGGCAGATGGTGGCAATGCAGCTCTTACGGACGCCAACGCGGCAGGTGAGGAGCCGATGTCCTTGTAATGTATTTAACATTCAGCTATGAAGCCGTAAGCAAGTCGCTTCCGTTCGTTCGTGCCTTCGCTCACACACAGCTGTACCGGCATTGTCCCTTAAAGTGCTACTGGGTCTTGATGAGGGTATAACCGGCGGTACAGAGTTCAGGGGAATATCCATCCCAGCTCCCACTCACACGTGGCCCCCCGTGCAGGAAATGCTCCGGAACATTTCGGGGATTTCTAACCCCTGACACTACGGGTGACGCCTTGTTAAGGCTGTGACAGCGAGGCTTTGTTCAGTAGCAGGACGGGAAACACGCAGACTTCATCTAATCTGCCCCGCCTCACTCTCAGCGCTCTGCTAATGGACAGGACGAGTCATTAATATGATTGGCTGCCATGTGCACACTGGTCTGACGTAATAGGTTCGAACCTCAAAGTGTTCAAATCAACCATATGTTTGTTTTTTAACTGATTTGAATATGTTCCTCTTGTTACTGCCTATTTCTGTTTATTCTATTTATATCACTTTTAGTCATGTTTTAAGCTTTGGTCAGTTTGTCAGTCGGCTGTAAAGCCCTCTAAACTGCACTAAACTGAACGTACTGATTCATAGATGGATACAGTATCTAGGGTGACACAGTGGTCATAAATCCACAATCAATCGCTTTTCTATACTTATTCAACAGACAACAGAAAAACATGAGAACGAGGGCTGAAGGAAAAATCTAATATTGGTCAGGATTTTAGTGGGAGTGGTAATTATTTATTTCACTTTCGCTGAAAGAAAATATAAAGATGACGACGTGATTTTGTGCCCTCTGTCGCACCACAACGCTTCCCTTTTATAACGATGCGTTTCAATCTCTGCCCTGATGGCAACAAGTCAGCTGTGAGTTTGACGCAGTGAAACCTGACTGTCTGACCAAACGTTGGCTGTGACACACGGTCTCTCTCTACATGCAGGCGGTGAAGAACGTCACACACACAACGTACCCAGTAAATATCGCAGCGAGCGTCTGAGCGCAGACGTTTATCAGAGAGGATCTTTCACTTCCGCGTCCGTTGTTGCCCAAAATGCCTGCTTCCTGTCTGAGGGGGTTTCCCATCACGCCCTCCACGGTGTCGGTAGACTTCTGAGCCTGCTGTTAATTATTATTATTATTATTATTATACAGACTGCTATCTGAGCAATTTCATGCCACCATCAAGTCTCCTGCTCTGTGACGCCACCCAGCTGTAAACATAGGACTGAGCAGGAAGCATGTTTCCTCCTGCAGACACAGAAGACATGTTCCACGGCCTCGTGGGACCCGACTGTGTCCTAGTGCTGGTGCTTTGGCACTGTTGTTCAGGTTCCGCTGTCCAGTACAGCAGCACAGAGCCACTTCGCCTACATGCTCCTGAAAATGGAGAAAATACTGGTTTCACGTTTTGGAGAAAGAAGAAGGTGAAGGAGATTGGAAATTCACATATATGTGTTTTCATTCCGGCTCCATCATCGTCTGGGATCATCTGACAGGATAAAATAAGAGACGGACAACAGGACAGGAAGCCTGCGGATCCAAACTCGGGTCATACGGTTGGAAGGAAACATGTTTTAAAAAGAGAAAGAAAATGCACGAAATTAAGAAAAAGTTGTTTCCAGGCCAAACGATACTCGAGTTAAAATATTAAAGACAGATTCAGAGTTTGATGTGTGTCCGACAGCAGGTCCTGGCTTCTTTCAGGACAGACAGGCTGAACTTGGACTCACCGGGGGCAGCTCTGCCCCACGTCAGCTGCTCGCAGGCCCGCAGGAGTCCCCGCAGCTCCGCGGAGCCGCCGACGGCTCCCTCCAGCAGCGCCGCCGTCACCGCGCCGCTCGGCCCCGCCGCCCGCAGCGCGCGTCCGGCCACCGCCGCGGCCAGAGTCTCCACGCAGGCGGCGAGGCACACGGCGGCGTGCTCGTGCACGCGCGCCGACACGCGCGCCTCCACCATCCACCGGAAGAAGCGGCCGACGGAGAGCGTCAGGCCGCAGCGCGCCGACTTGCTGCGCTGGCGCGCCGCGTCCCCGCAGCTCACGCAGTGCAGCGACACGGCCGCCACCGCGGAGGAGACGCAGCGCTCGGCCGGGCCGCGGCCCAGCACGAGCCTCGCCGCGCTCTGCACCTCCAGGCGCGTGCACCGCCGGTGGAGCTCGCTCAGCCGCTGCGCCTCCCGGGAGACCCGCAGCAGAGCCCCCCGGAGCAGGGCGGACAGCCGGCGGACGGCCTCTCCGGTGAACGGCGCGTCCGCGTCGGAGGCTCGACGCGCGACGTCCCGCAGCTCCTGCTCGGTCCAGGGGTTGTCCTCCAGCTCGGGCAGCCGGGGACACCTGGACAGGATGTCCGCCGCGTCCTCCGCCTGCCGCCACCGGGTGCCCCGGGGAGGAGTGCTCGTGTGCGGGGGGAACTGCCTCGACCTGCCGGAGGTGGACAGGCTGGGGGACGGGCAGGGGTCTCCGGCCACATAGCCCGGATCCAGGCTCAGGTCCTCCGCGGTTTTCCTCCGCAGACTGCTGGACATGATGTCGAGGTTCCGGATCCACTGACCGACAGCCTCATCATTAAACCCACGGTTCAGTCCCCGAGGCTGCCCTGCGGGGCCACAGCGGACCAATCACATCCAGGATCCAGGTGAGGTTAGCGCAGCCCCACAGCGCCTCCCTGTGGCCACAGTAACGTCAGCGTCACGCTGGTTATGATGTTCAAAACGAAGCCACAGCAGAAGGTTCGTCGATTTTCTTGTTTTGCAGTAAAGCGAATGTCCAGAACAGAAAACCGACCGTGAAGGTTCATTTGTACCAAACAAGAGAAAATGTGCATCATTTCCATCTGTGTTGTATTAATGCATCAGCTTAGCAAAAGTGTTGAAGTGAGTATGAATATGTCTTAATCTGCATTGTACGAGGTATTATTGTCTGGATCATAGATTCAGACAAACCGTCTATGATTTAATATAATTTATGGCCAATGTTGTATTTCTTGGAAATGTTTGTTAACGTGTGTGTTTCCATGATTACATTTAATAAACCTTTACTTTGGGTTAGTCGCTACTTTATTCTCTTGGGTTTTGTCCTGAATTTGACTCAACACGAATGTAAATGTAAGGTGTGTTGCTGATAACCCAGTTACAACTTGTGGTGTTAAAACATGTTGAACGGTCCTTGAAAAGGTCTTGAAAGGTCTGGAATCTAACTTCAGGCTTCCTGCTTACACCCTGTTAAAGTGTTACTTAAATTCAGTGTCATGTGACAATGCAATTATTCCATGAATGTCTCTGTATACAAAGTGGGTGGTCGATGCGGGTTGTCCTGTATGCTAACGTTAGCATAAAGTCGCTGCTCATGGGCCCAGGAAACCACCACGCTTTCATCTTGTATGAAAACATGTAACATTATATTTTGGGGTTTTTTCCACCTTTGAACAGAGCCAAGCTGTTTCCTCCCGTCTTGACTGTCCTGAACTTAAATGTCCAACTATCCCTTTCATAAACCACAGTTTTGTGGCTTTATTAAAAAATAACCCCCCCCAACAAATTCCTCTATTTCCTGTCGGTTTTAGCCAGGTAGTCTCTCCATCCACCTCCTGCCGTCCTGAGCAGCCGTCAAGCCTCCTGTATCCTGCTCCTTCATCCGGAGACAAAATCAGACAGGAAACAAATCAAGGAAGATAAAAGTTGTATTGTTTCATCAATTTCTTCAAACTCTTAACAAAAAACTAAACAAAAGAAAAGGCGCAGTAGGTTTCAATGTACAACAAATCTGTAGTCAAGAATTATACTATAACTTCATCTCGTTTAAAGACACAGGAGAAAGTTTACCGGCCGAACTGGTTCATCTGTATACACAACTATTTAAAACAGGTTTGAGTTTTTGGCAGTGAAATACAGTCAGATGTCATAAAATGCCACAGCATATTCACACACTTCAAAATAATGGCATTAAATTGCAAGATTTTGAATATTTCTAATCTGATCTGTTGTCGCCTGGATGAATTCTAAATGCTCCCAACTCTAGAGCTAGATGCACATGCTTAACCTAAAGCAACCACAAGGTGTCAGCCTTTCACTAGTTCTAAGCACAGAGCTGGAGACATGGTTTCTCTACCCTCGGATGGGAACATTTCTAAGCACAATGTTAACTAAATCTAAATCCAGATCCTCTTCTGTAAGATTTAAAAAAACCCCAAATCAGTTGAGGGAGCTCAGTGGAAACGCAGCAAATGTTCCAGTTCTTGAAAAGGATGAGCACAAGAGCGGCTGGGTGACCTGGATGCCTTTCTTAAAGGATAAAAGAATAAATTACTGAGCTAGAAAAACACTTACTTAAAATGAGCTCAATAGGTTTCAATGTGCACAATCAGTGAGCCAGCTCACCATGTCAGAGGTCTCGTGCTTTATTTCGTCCTCGCCTTGTGTCAAATGACCTCACTTCCTCTGTTGTTGTGCAGGGTTTAACATCAACAAACGTCCACAGGAGAACGGAAGATGATCCAAATAAGGCATCGAGACAATCGTACAAAAAGTTCAATTCTAACTCTGCTAGCAAACATTTTACAAAGGCTGACTGAGCGACACTTTGCTCTCCGACGAAACATTATAAAACTACAAAACATTGGACTTTATTGTAAAGGGTGACGCCTCGTCTCTTCAATAGAGCACCATCAAAAACGACTTTCCAGGTAATTGAGACATTTTCAGTGTGCATGTGGTCCTGAATGCTCCAGAGTCCCGTGAGGTGTCTTGGCAGTCTGCCAGTCAAGTGTAGCTGTGCCTGCTGTGAGAGCCAGGTCTCGCGAAATCTGGGAAATGAGTGCAATTTCGCAAAATGCAAACGCCATGACCTGTGCACGAAGAGTGAGAGAGAAGTGTGTTTTGTGTTTGTGTTTAGAAACATCCAGCTGTTGACATCGAAGTGCCGTGGAAGGTAGCGACGTGAGGTGCAGTCGTTCTGCACAGATCAGGGTTTTATCTAATGTTAAAAGCAGTTGGTTAAAGTAACTAGATAGTCAATGATTCCCACTTTGATCCAATACTTGTCATTTCTAGTATCTAGATTGCACTAGGGAGCACTGCACTTCCATAAAGTGAGAGGGCAGAATCGCTGAATGTTAATCCCTTGTATGGCTCCAGCTCCAAAACCAATAGATCCTACATACACGTCCCATAATGTAACTCAATGGCTTCGTTCATGAGACCCTTCATGCCTCCAAAAAAGTCTTAGTGATTGATACGTGGCCCTACGTTTGGCCCCAGGAGTAAAAGCATACTTCTGAGCATTTAACCTGGTCATTAAAATATACTGTTTTGACACAATCTGAGTCATTCTGGTGACTGAACTTGTGCAAAGAACACAAGCTGTGCAATACTGCACAACATAGGCAAGATGCATTACTATTATAGGTATTATAAACCTATAAAAAAGGGGTTGGATGGGGTTGACATGCGAGTGGCTTGCCTGCGTTTACGTACTATGAAAAGGGTTTATTGTTTAATATTGGTTAAGATGTAAGCTACCTATATCTGTTATTTTGGCTTCATATTTTCGCCTGTACAAATTAAGCCTTCACATAAAAAACAAGGTGATCATTTCCTTATTTCATCACACTCTCTCCCAGGAGTCGTCCCTCTCCCTGCTGACAGGACGTCCTACTCAGAAGTAGCACTGGTTTGAGTCCTAATTTAACTGTTAATAAATCCTGACCCTGCTGTTCAGGACCAGACTGCACCTCCACCTGCCTTTGACTTCTACAGCTGCACATCTGGCGACCTGGATGACGGTCACACTGGTGAGAACGTGTTTAAATACCTAAAGGACGACATTTGCTCCTTAGAGTCACTACAAAACCTTTTAGAAAGTTAAAGAAAGTAACTTTAGCTCTTGAAAATGACAAATTAGAAGAAAATGAATACAGGCAATTATTGCTTGACATTGATCTGTAGTTCTTCACCAAAACATCAACGGTAAACTCATCCACCAAACTCTGAACTGCCTAATCTTGACCTTTACAGAACCTTTCGATGTACCAAACCGGTAAAAAAAAAAAAAGGCCAACAATTCATGCCACAGACACATAATCCAATATACAGTATACAGTACTGTCGCTCATCTCATGAAATGTCCGGAGCTTGTTTCCTCTGTTGCATCACTCGAGTCCTGGTTCAGGTTCCTGTTGATGGACAGAGCTGAGACCTGCTCCAGCATATGGACCAGGTAACTGTCCTCAGCCATCTTTGATGCAGACAGGCTCTCAGGCTTGTAGGCGGGTTGGCCGGTGTTGACAGCTGAGCGAGTGGCCACAGAGGAGTCATCTGTGGGGGCTGGCGCGAGTGCGTCTGCGGTCTGTGGTTGCATTTCATCCCTCCCCCAATATGGTGGCGAGGGGGGATCTGCTGCGATCACTGCTCGACTCCCTGGGGGCTGGTATGGCGGAGGTCCCATGAGCGGGGAGTCGTCGGGGGTGAGCGGGGCCTGGCTGTGGATGATGATGGGGTCTGGAGAAGGCAGCGGAGCCTCCTCCTCTTCCACAGCATCGAGATCCCTGGGGTCCTTGGAGGGGCTCTGGTCTGGGGATATGGAGTCGGGCTGGTGGGAGATGATGCGGAGGCTCAGGCCTGCTTTGGGGAACCCGCTGGCGGAGGATGGCTTCCCTCTGGAGGGCTGTACTGGACTCAGCAGCAGCGGTAGCTCCTGACCCAGAGGTTCACGAGGCAACTCCTCCAGCTTCCCTGAGAACAAAATGGGTGCATGAAGAATTAAAAAAATGTCACCTTCGTAGTTCTCGTTAGACTTCTTAAAATTAGTTTGTCTTTCTGAAACATTCTTAAGTAATTAAGATCTTGTCCATCAGTGCATACTGCTGTGCTAGCGATGCCATACAAGGCAAAGTCAGGTAACTCAGTATTGAAGACTTTGAGTGCAGCCGTGTACCCGGAGGAGGAAGGTCCAGCTTCATCTTCCTCAGTTCAGCCATGGAGGCCTGAAGCTGCTCGATGATCACGTCGTCGCTGTAGAAGAAAGTCTGAGTGATGCGCTCCTGCAGGAACTCTCGGAGTTCCTCCAGAGACATCTTCAGCAGACGCTCTGCACACACACAGTTTATACGTTAGGGCCATACAAACTATCTGAATCCAAATATCCAAACCTTTCAGCAACTACAGACTGGCAGACGTCATCCAAACCACTTCATTTCAGTAGTTAGTCAAACGGATTAAACTGATTTTGAAAAAAAATGGGCTAAACAACACCGTCAGTGGCGTTTTAACTAACAGCTTGAGTGGTTAATGGATTATCTTTATGCGGTGATTTTTGCGTCTCCTCCTTACTCTTGTGTATCTTCAGGATGCTGTAAGACATGGCGGTGAGGAGCCTCTCTCCCTCCAGGATGAAAATGTCCCACAGGCGAAGGGTCAGCGTGAACGGCGTCTGCAGGAACACAGGCACAACAGGTCACCGTGTCCCCGCCGACTTGAATTTGGGGGTTTTTTTGCCAGCGGTTTCACATATCCGCAGTTCTCCTCCTGGCCGGAGTCAGGAGGTTTGTTTGGTTCTTTCCCAGACCTCAGAGGCCCACGGGCCCCTCCAAGCTGAGCGGCTCGGCTGGACGGAGAAGTGCTGACAGCGGCCAAATCCTGCCAGACCACCACCACAGCATTGTGGGCATGCAGGGAGGAGACTAATAGCAGTTTAGCTTAACATCTTTTAATGCTCTCTTCTAATGCAATGTCCCAGAGCTCAAATATCAGCAGGGCTTTTTTTTTTTTTGCTGAAATCGTGTAAAATTACCTTTAAAACTACAATCTGACTAAATGTTTTTACTAATTCTTGGAAATAACGCGTGTTTTTTTTTTAGGTTGCACTTCCCAGAGAGCACCTGTCAGTCAAACAGCCTGGCCTTTAGCGTGCTTCTGCAGGCCGGGGTAATGTATTCTGTTCTCCAAACTTTCAAATGTGAGGTGACTTGGTTATTAACTGGAAGTGAGATGCAGAGTGTGAGATGAAAAGTCGATGCTTTCGGGACAAGAGAAAAAAGTCAAAGGGAGAATGCGGGACGGGAATCATAATAACAATAGGTCCGTGTTTATGCATTAAATATGAAGTTCTAATGTGATTTTCTTTATTTTGAACATACTGCTAGTCATTCTGGTGTCTTTTTTAATTCTTTTTCCTTCTCTCCGGTCTGCTCTGGCTGCAGCCGCACAACATGGGAACGGGACGGGTCAAAAGTGTCACCGTCTGAAGATGGAACTCATAAATCAAGCAGGTTCCTCACCCTGTCGATGAAACACTGTAGGAACCATTTAGTGCTGTAAATCCCTGCAGACATCTGCTCTCTGTCCTGCAGGCAGATCAAATGAGACAGAGAGAGAGAGGGAATCAGCAAAATATCTACAAGCCTCCAAACTGCCAGCAGATTGCATTAAATGTCACCACAAATCTGAATTCTTGCTGCAGACTCGTTTCTTCGCCCCCATTTCCTGTTATGGAACCCTCATGTAACCGTGATCTCACCAGATGTTTCTTCAGCTTGGGGATGAGTTTGGAAATAATCTGATCATGATGTGCCTGGAATCTTTGAAGTTTGGGGAAGCCGGGAACAAAAAAGCCTTTAAAAAAGAGAGAGAGAGAGAGAGAGAGGCACTTTTTAATCCCACTGAATGCGAGTGAGAATCACGCCCAACACACAGCCTGAGGAACACGACGTCATCATTTATCCTCTTCATCTTGAAAACATGCAAACATGCAAGTTTCATTTTCATGCTCAGATCAGTTGGCTGCGGCGTCTCACCGTGCATGCCGTGTTTCTGATTGGTCAGCAGCTGCGACAGGGCCCAGAAGGCGTCTTCCTCGTTCATGTACATCAGCAGCAGGGCGGCGATCTGACTCATCCCCTGGCAGTAGCTCACCTCCTGCAGGACGATGAAGGACAATCACATTACAGGTTCCCCACTGCTGCAGCATTGCTGACTCCTGATTGGCTCGGCTGTAATTTGGCGCAGGATCACTAAGCTATTTATTTCTCATAGAAATGAAAGTGGACACCCCTATTCACAGCAAAGCTCTGCCCACACCCCTGCGAATTATTGTTAATGCTGTGCATATCTGAAAACGATGAACCTTAAACCGACACGTTTTTAATGCCACCTCCACTTTCATACTGCTTGTGCGAGTGCTACGATAACAACTTCCTGCCTGCAGCCTCAGAAAGCAGACTGGTAATCAGACACATACGCGCGCTGCATCAGCAGGCTTTAACAGTCTACGCTGAACAAATAAAATAGAAAAACCTACTGAACTGTCGCAGAACAGAATGAGCCAGGGGTGGGAGAGAGAAAAAAAAAACGCAAATTAAGTCTCGGCTCTGCTCGGGATCAGAAAACCGAGAATAGGATCTAGATTTGTATCAGTTGAATCGAGTTAAACTGGTATTTTAGTGTTAGTGCGGTGTAGGAAAACCAGCCACTTACTGTGTTGTAGACTGAATATGCAGAAAGAACATAGAAAAGGGACCGCTGCCTGTAGAGAGGACAAGGAGACAGATTCAATGATGTCCAAAATTGTACTATACTCTTTCCTATGTGGTCCACTATAGAGTGTGCCTGCCATGTTGTAGTGTTGTCCACATGTCTAGAGAGAGTTATTGTACAGTATACTGTATACAGAGATATTATCCCACAACGCAACGTAAAATGTAGTGCACAACAGTCCAACTACCATCATGCATTGCAAAAACAGACCAAGAGAACAAACAAATCTCAGTGTTTATAGTATATAGGATTCCCTGTGCAGAGAATGGTAAATACTGCATAATATACTGATGCACAACTGCTTCCCTCGGGATAAATAAAGTACAATCTTGTGTTATCATGTCTTAAATAGTGAATAGACTCGGCCAGAGACTCCAGCTCAGATTGTACGGTCGTCCACGGGAGGTCTCACTCTGCACTGTTTAAACTGGACCGGACTTACAAACAAACCCCCTGAAGCAGAGAACACAAAGAAGGCGGAACAAAGAGAAGGAGAAAACACGAGAGAAGCATAACTCGGAGAACACAGAAGATTAAAAACGCCGAAAACAGAACACAGGGCACAATGGAAGATAACATAAAAGACAGGACACAAACCGCAGAGAAAATAGAAAACAGAACACAAATAAGTCAAAGAACACATAGAAGACAGAACGTAGAGAACGCAGCTCTACAGCGCAGTCGTTGCTCTCTGCACGTTCGTCTCTGCAGGGCTGCTGAACTCCAGTTAAATACTGAAACGCTTCTCTGCCCCAGATTTTCCACTGCCGCTCAGGCCTGCGGTCTATTAAACTGTCAGTGACATCACTCTATGACAGGATCAGGTTCCACGAAAAAAAAAAAACCCCAACGCCATCCAGAACACAGCCTGCCCACCTCTCTCACGCTCAGTTCACACCGGGGTCGCACAGTCACAGTCTCAGCTACAGCACATAAAAACCTTCTGCATCTAAACGGATGAGCCTGGAAAACGCACGGTGTAACGTACATATCTACGTGGCCAGACATTAATCTGCTGCATCTTCATTTCAACCTCACCTTTGACAAAGCCGAGCAGTGCGTCGGGAACTTTTCACCCTGATCAAAAATCAATTACAGATGGAAAAGTCTGGCTGAAAATCACCGTGACACTTACTTGACTCCAAAGCGTTCCATGAACATGATGTGGTTTCGAAAGGTCCTGTTGATGTCCAGGTCGATCTGTTTGATCTCAGACGAGTACAGTTCGGCCTGCTCCTTCATTTTCTGAGCGGAAACACAGAGCTAAGTCAACGAGGGAAAATGTACCCGACGCAAAAATGTCTGGACACCTGGGCCATGCAGTCCGTGCAGTGATATACGAATACACCAAAAGAAACCGTTTGTGTTTTTTCACTTTCCAGAGACGTATAATCTTCTTTTTGTTGTAGCTGTACATTTAAGCCTCACATGTACCAAAATAATATCATAGAACTGCTTTTATTTCATCCTGGAGAGGATGAAATAAAAACCGAGCAAAGTGCTAAAACCCCTTTATACAATACCAAAACTGGTTGGTTTTGCATCTTCCAGATCTGCTTGTTTTCCTCTCACTGAGCTAATCCAGTCCACTACGGACAGAAAGTGCTGTCTATACCACAGTGTGTGTATTGTTAATCTGATTAATCTGGTGGGTTAATATATGTCAGTTGAGATGTGAGATTTAAATGCCCATCTGTCGGGCAAGCCAGTCGGCGGCATTTACAAATCCCGGCGCACGTGACGTCAGCTTGGCCGTTTAGCCGCTCGTTCCACACCGCTCGACTTTTATTCACAGGGAGTCTGAATATTTAAATTCATTAAGTTGAAACTAATTTAAAGTTAATTTAATTATTTTGTGAAATGAACACAAACATGGAAAGGGCCAACACCACAATATGACCGCATGACATTTTGTTATGTTTTGTCAGAATGTTAGATAGCAGATGGAGTCAGCTAGCTAAAAGCTCGATGTCAATCTGTCTATCACGGAGACAGGTCCAGGACCTGCTTAGCCGAGCTTAGCACAGAGCTTCTCCCGGTCGTACAATTCTGCCTACATGGAGCGAATGTAGCATTAGATGCCAGATTCAGCATTTAGAGGACATGTGTTTTTTTCACTTTTCACTGAGCTGGGCTAGCAGTTTCCCCCTGCTTATAGGATTTGTGCTATGCTAGGCTAAAGGCGGCCCGGACGTGTTATGAATCTGATGTCCATCTTCTCAGCTGAATCTGGGAAAGACAGCAAACAAGAGTATGTCCAGAAAACGTATGACTGTCCTTTAAAGTAAATAAAACTAATTATAAAAGTCCCTCAAACAGTGAAACGAGTAAGGACCCCTTAAATTTGATTATCCACGAACTGTGACCAAGATATACTGTGTGGGACGTTTTTACAGCTGAAGAACAAACTTGTCAGTGATCTCTGAGGGACTATTATGGACACACTATTCCTAAATGACCTCATACATATCTGTTAAATCACTGTACTAATACTTATTGTTACATATCGATATGCCGATACCGATATATCTTAACTAAAATCGGCCCGGACGGTTCATCGGCTCGTTCGTATGCACGGAGAACTATGAGCAACTTCACTCATTTCACAGCATCGCTGCAGGCTGGATGACATCATGAGCACGCACACCTCATATTTGCCCTCGTTCTCCTTCTTAGCCCTCTCCACGTCCAGGATCAGCGCCCAGGCCCGGCCTCTGAGCTGCAGGGGAATGCCCTTGTACACCCGCTTCGCCATCTGAAAGCAGAGAGCAGAAGGAATCACAAAACGCACCGGGTGGATAAAAAGGTTCAGAGAGCTGCTGCTGTAAAAGTGTGAGTCACCGGAAAGTTTATCCGCCCACTGTTCGCCTACGACAGCATTCACGGGAACAAAGCACAGGATTTTCACATTTTAAAGATAATCAGCGTGCAGAGAGTATAGCAGGGTTGCATGTGTATGTGTGTCACACATGGATAAAGTAACAGCTCTGTGTAGGTTAAATGGGTTTAAAACTTCCCAACAGAACCCCATTTGGTGGCAAGAGCCTGGAAATGTTCACCTTAGATACTCAAATTAGAACTTTAAAGTCTATTGAATGCCATTAGCTGCCGTTTCCATCCAGCTGTCTCAGGATGGAGCTGTTTCAAATACTGTTCTATACAGCTGAGTTTCAGTTGGAGTGTTAGCATGTCTTCACATTTACACAAACTCTACATTCAAACATCATATGACTGCAGTGTGTGCCTGAACACATCCCGGACCTGCCTCTGTGGCGGTTCTCTGCCCCAGGGATTTGCTTCTCGGGCTACATGCAGTCTGTCCTATTTTCTTGCCTTGGATATTCTAATATTAGTAATCATTTGGAGTTGAGTCTGTGTTCACCTGATTAATGTACGAAAAAGGTAGCTGGTTTATTTATGTTCTACACCATCCAAAGTGTACTCGCAGTGGCAGGGTAATACCATGACAGCAGACCCACCAAGACTGAGCAATAATGGGAAAGCATATGGGAGAAAGAGGCATCACATAACACCAATGCCCAGTGGCCAGTGGATCGAAGAGTAGACCACAGCAATTGCAACTGCCAACCATGGAATTACGAGACAAACCACCTCTCTACCTCTTGAGCCATATTCCCACTCCTTTTACCTCTGGTTTGGTCTCCAACAAATCCTGAGAACAATATTAGGCTCTATAGCTGCTAGATATTCCACCATCAGGTAGCGTACAGTGAGTTTATCAGAGCTAAACTCACAGGACAGAGGTTTGTGTTGAAGGCAAGCTGCCTGCTGCTGTTGGAACTGGGATTTGTTGAGAGCGAAACCACATGGAGGAGCTAAAACAGGCTAAAAAGCTCTGTAGAGCTGCAGAGTTGACCGTTCTCTGTGGGTTTGCCACTACAGGAAACTAATTCACATTACACAAAGTCATACGTGAAAGGAATTGAAAAGTATTATTGGAGCTTGAAGCGATGTTTTTGAGTGTAGGAAGCTGTTCAGTGTGGGTGGAGGTTTTCCAAATATCCATCTTCTAGTTTGACTCATATTTTTGGGATTACATTAAGCTCCAATTCAGAGTTCTTCACGTAGGAATTCAGTTTCTTGCTACAGTTAACTGTTAATGGACTCAACATTGAGAGTCGCAGTGATTCATTCTGTGTCCTCAAAGTCTCTCGGACCACATTGAAATAAGCACCTACCTTTCATATTGTCAGCAATGGTCTCAACTCTCCAGCAGTGAAGTTACGTTTAAATGAAAATAATAAAAGGTGTTTGCTGTGACCAAGGCCTGGGATGTGTGGGCTGTTACTCACCCTGTCGCTATTCTTGTATTTATCCCACTTCTTCACCATCTTCAGCCACTTCTCCACTCGCTCTATCTCCAGCTGCTTCCGCTGAGAGGGAGACAGAAGCTGGTATATTTACACCACCAACAACCTTCTGCTGGCCCTTTGTTACTACTGTACTGCAGTCCACCCACAGAAGCTTGGCACAAAACAGGCTGTGCATCAGCGATATGACCATTAGCTCTAAAGCTTTGTAGCTTTTCTTTTTTTTTACCTTCTCCTCATGTGCAGTTGGGCCTGGCAGCTCGTCCTCACTGGAGGCAAAAATAAAAGAAGCACACCCCTACGTTAAAACTTGACAGCGATCACTGCGCAGCTCCAGCAACTGGGAGGAAGCTGGCGCCATCGCCAGCGTGAGGAGAAGAAGGACTTACTGCATGAAGCCAAAGCGGTCGATGACTTTGTAGATACTGTAGTCAGCATCTTCCCAGGGGTCGATCTCCACCCCGCCCTGCCTGCCCTGGATACACAAACACACACATGTGTAGATACAAACAGAAGTTCGGTTCAACCTTTAACTAAAAGCAACACAAAATAGATTAAATGGAATCAATGACACCTGCCTCGAAACTAACTTGTGTAAAATAAATTGTATTTATTACTTAATTGGTTAGTAGTTTATTAATTAGTTGTTATTCTCTTTGACCTGGGTGGTGTACCTGACAACATGCAGTTGGGGATTTAAAGCCTTGCTCAAGGGCACTTCAACAAGGGGTAATGATGCCGGGTCAAGCTTTGCTCTTTACACTGCGACAGAGCGGTTTGCTGCCTTCATACATCTGGCACGTGCTAATGTTATCCTATGTTACATAGTAACAATAAAGCTAGTTAGATAAATAACATTAACTTAAGAATGTTTACTTACTAATGTAAGATTAGTCTGTTGATGGGAATTTGGTGATTAGTTTTAGAGCTGTTATCATGAATTATAGTATCAACTGTAATGTTGGACATGTGCAAACGCTGACCTGTTGGTGGCACAACACGTAAAGAAAGAGGATCGCCAAAGTCATTGGGATTCATCCTTTGGGTACCGTGCAGGTCTGTACCAAATGTCATGGCAATCCATCCTATAGTTGTCCAAATATCTGCGCCAAAGTGGTAGACCGACTGACAATGCCATCCCTAAATACTGCTAGGATGGCTACAAAAATGATTGAATTAATTTTAATAACCCATGACACATATGCAGATATGTGACACTGGTCATGGTGCACACGCACACACACACACACACACACACACACACACACTGAAAGTGTCTTTAAATGTAACAGTAACAGTTTGCACCATCTTGAATAAGTCAAACTGCAGCAGCAAGTAAAAAGTGTGAAACCCAAACATGCGTTCAGAATCTGCATCAACCAGCACAAAGTTTAGAGAAAAGTCTGTATCATGGAAAATCCATTTAGGCTACAATCTGGTCCCAGTGTTGACATAACAGAAAGGGAACTAATCCTCTGACAGCCTACCGGAGAGGCTTCTCACTCCGCTCAGAATAACAGCACTGCTGTGCGGTTGGCTGCGTGTCTGGACGGCAGCCAATCAGCCTCCTGCTCTCAGCGAGGGGAGAGAAGGTCAGAATGTGCACACAGAAACTGTACGGCTTCTTCATGGTTGAGTCGGCACAGCGAGTGATGCCAGTGCCACGAAAGTGAGAGGGCTAAAAATACTTCCTCGCTGAGGGTGTTTGGAGTCTTACAGAAGGAGATCAGAGCCGCTGATTTGGTACTGCT
>JAVQJF010022799.1:0-40144 GCA_036023855.1 Gadopsis marmoratus | reverse complement strand
GTGTGTGTGTGTGTGTGTGTGTGTGTGTGTGTGTGTGTGTGTGTGTGTGTGTGTGTGTGTGTGTGTGTGTGTGTGTGTGTGTGTGTGTGTGTGTATGGATGGTACCATTCCATGGGGGTGGGGTCCATTTCTCATTAATGGCAGTGGGGTACATCACTGCACCAGCAAACTGCTCTGTCCACTCCACATCTGGCTGCCATTGTTTCTGCCTTTGAAAACATTAGAAAAAAAAAAAAATTTGTTCTTTGTAGGCCTTCAGTTTTTGAGCCAACACAGACCAATTTAGGAGATGCAAAACATTCTTCTTCGTCTAGTTTTACGGTGGTTGGCATCCAGGTGCAATTACCGCCACCTTCCAAACAGACAATAGACTCAATATCTACATCCCTCGATGCAAAAAATTGCTTCTAGTACTAGGTAGGTGCCACCTCTCAGGCTGCTTGAATAGAATCAAATTTTGTCTGGGCCATCATCTGGAAAGGGTGACAAGGTTCGACATTAACCATAGCCGCAAAATACTCCATGTAGGTGTCCCCCTGAGGACACCAAGTTTGATCCCTGTACTGGATATACTTTGCCTTCGCCTAAGCAACATTCGCCTAAGATTCCAAACTATGAAACTCTAAGAGAATGTATGTGCCATATGCTAACAAAGTACTATCGAGTTTTCAATTTAAATAAGTTATTATAAACATATACATTACGTCAATAACAAACCTATGAGTTAAGTCCCATTGACTTTGGTGCTACACAATAAGCACATTTCACATCATTTCTGGTAATAGTTTAAAAACAACATGCTTTCTTTACTTATATCCGATTTAAGTTGGAGGTCTTGAATTTAGCTAGAATGGCTGCAAAGACACACCGTGCACGCTTCCACATTGGTTAACTAAAATTTAGTTTAATTTAAAGCCCTTTAACCGGATACGTATCAGGTTTGTTTGCAGTTCTTGTAAAGCATGGAAAATGCTTTGGCTGTACACAGAGCATAAAAGATGCAAAGAACCAGTGCGGTAAACACTGACACGCTGGCTAACCCCACGGCTAACTTGGGTAACGACGCCTGGACAGCAGGAAAGCTAAGCTATCCTGCAACGCACGCGAGCTTCAAGGATGCCATTGCTATAATACCTATACGTGTGCTTTGTAAAGACGTTTCCCATTCAGAAAGAAAGTGCAAATTGTACCAGACGACTCGGAATTATTTTGATGAGTTCCAAGTCGTCTTATTTAGCAACATGCTAACACTAGCCTCTCGCCGTGCATATTTCTGTGGCGCTCAAGCTAATACGGCTGGCAATACAATGGTCACACGAAGCATCGCGTTTTGTTCTTTTGGTATCTTACCTGGTTTGCAGTACAGTACAGCCAGAGCTCAGCAAATTATTATTTAATATTAATTTTGCTGAAGGACGTCCTAGTTTGTTAAGCGACCTCAACAGAGTAGCAGCCATCTTGGCTGTCAGAAACAACCTCTGGCCAATGACGTAGGGGAGAATCTTCTTTTGTTGTTTAAGAGGCGCGTTAGACGCGTGTGTCTGCCCCCTATCGGTATGAAGTACATCTTCTTCTTCTTCTTCTTCTTCTTCTTCTTCTTCTGCTTCTTCTTCTTCTTCTTCTAGTTTTACAGCGGTTGGCATCCAGGTGCATTACCGCCACCTTTCGCTCCGGAGAGCGGAACAGACAACAGACTTAATATCTACATCCCTGCACACACACACACACACACACACACACACCTTCGATCAACAAACATAAAGTAGCCTACCTGCTAATGTGCAGTGTAGTTTTATTGTTGGTTATAAAAAAAAAATCAGTTTTAGAATCTTAGAAATGATATATATAAAGGAATAATAAGGATGATAATCTTCATGTCTGTAACCTCCGTTTTACAACATGGAAAAACAAACACGTGCCAGCAAATTAAACACGCACATTATGATTATTCTGTATTTTCTTATTTTCTTTTTCTTAAATAATGAATCCCCACAAAAGACCCTGCACCAATATACATGACACCAGTTTTTATTGTTTACCATTTGGAGCTCATGCTACGAGTCTGTCACAAAGAAACCTGTGTAAAATCAATCAGAATGTATGATATTGAAGGTATATTTAATACTTATATATAAATGATATTATTCTTTTAATAAATCCTAAACCCTATACTGCTGTGTGTACACCCCAAATGTGGGCTCCAGTGCCAACAGGTGTATGTAAAAATAATGACTTTAATAATGACATCTGCCCAAAGAGAACAAACTCTGCTTTTTATTAAAAAAACAGTGCTTTTATTTATGTAATACTGTGGAAAAATAATTACATACCATTTTTTAAAAATATTGAAGATAATGAAATTAAAAAATGAGAGTTTGATAATGTTCGTCTTACATCTTTTGAACAGTTTTCTCTGCTACGAAGAACAGTACAATAAGATAAACATTGGATTTTTCTAAATTCAAAGACACAGTAATACAGGATACAGTCCTACCAGAGGTATAAAAGTACTGTTAACAGGATTGTGAGAGAAATGATATGGACATATACTGAAACACACACCCGCACATTTAGACACAGACATGCACACGCACATACTGTATACACACAGACATGCATACAATAGTCGCGCGCGCACTCGAGTCGTGCTCTGCATGTTTACAGTATGCTTCTCATACACACGCAGTCATTCACGCATGTATACAAACACACTGTACAAATCGATGTGTACACCAACGCCCACATACTCCCTCTTGGACTCTCTCTCTCTCTCTCACACTCACGCTGACACACCCACGAACACTCACAGTCATACACTACCACATGTCAATATTGTGAACAAGCCTTCGTTGAACCTCTCCATACACATTCTCCTCTGGCCATTTTGGCAGACAGACGATGAGGAATGATTCAAAATGGAAATGTATGACATGTTCCCCTATAAGGCCACTCAGTTCTAAACCCAACATCTGTGTTTTTCTCTCTGTCTGCACCAGGCTTGTAGTTAAGAGATCATAGAAAAAGTCTCCAGCCTATGAAAATGTCTAGGAATGACTCAAGGCCCCCGAGCCTGGTTTGTAAAGCAACAGTCACCAATAGAAGGAGCTTCAACTGCATATACATGGTCTAAGGTGAAGAACAACATGAACACTTGGCACTAGGTTTCTTTTATACACTGATAGACCCTTCTGATGAGAAATACATCCTGAATTCAGGCTCGGCTGTTGGCACAACTCTTCACTCTGTCTCAGTGGAGTCACCCAGGCAAAACACTCGAGTGGTGGGCACTCGCGTTCAAACTTTTGGTCCATACATACACATAACATGTTTTACATTGACAAAAATAATTCTGTAATGTTAAAAAATAGAATACAAAGCTCTAGTCTGGTGTGCAAATAAAAAGAAAACAATACACAGATATAGATAAGCGACGTGTAATTATGAATATTGTAGATGCAGTGCAAAATGGTGACCCCCCCTTCCCCCGCCTGGCATAATGGCATGTACCACTGTACAGAAGGGCATTCTGGAATACTATATATATGTGCTCTATGATTGAATAAGACAACCAGCAAAAAAAGGTTTAAAAAATGGCGGCCAGGAATGATTTCCACTGGTTGAGGTTTCTCCCGATCAGCGTGTACCATATTTGAAAGTGAGTCAGTTTTGCCTTAAGACGTTCACTCCCATCATTTACAAAGTCAGTTCATAGCAAAAGCTATAGGGTTCCAGAGATCTGTGATCTCTCGTCCTCTCTCCGGTTCTTGCTCTCATTCCCAGTCTTGAATGTGACTTGCGCAGATATACAAACACATTGGGAGTGTGGAACTTTTATGTGGAATTTCCCTTCCCTGTCTCACTAATCTCCTTTTCTCTTTTTCTCTCTGTGTTTCTCATACCCTCCCTGTCTCGTGGGCATGATCTTCTGACTCTGTGCATGTGTGTGTGAGATGTTTTTTTGTGTTCTGTCGTCATGTTTGTGTTCAGTAGGGCATGTTTGTGTTAGTGTGTGAAAATGTGTGCGTGTAAATCTATGATTGTGTGTGTTTTTAGATATGACACTATTTATATGATGCGTCCTCATGCTCTGCTAAGACTGTGAGGTGTTTATGCGTCTTTCACACATGAGTCTGCATCCTCTGTGTGTGTCGGCTGTGGGAGTAGTCAGAGTGTTGCGAGGTGTAGGAGAAGCGAGTGGAGCTGCCGTACTTCCCTAGTCCAGTCTCTGATCCTGCAGGAGCAGGACCCCCGGGACCCACAGGACCTACAGGACCCACAGGACCCACAGGACCCACAGGACCTACGCCAACCCCAGGCCCCGCCACCCCAGATCCCACACCGTACATTTCATAGGATGGGCCGGCCTCCAGTGGGGCCAAGCTAGACGGGGCGAAACCCATGCGGTAGGTCTGGTAATGTGAGGGGTATCCATAGTTGTCGTAGGCCAGCTGGGAAGTGGAGTCAAGGAGGCTGCAGTCCCCTGGAAAGTCGCTGGCCACAGGGGCGGGGTTAGCTGGCGGCTGCTGGCTCTGGCCGCCCCGGGTGAAGGTGTTGAACTGGGCGTAGCTGATGTGGGACAGTCTGGATGGGGGCCGAGGGTCGTAGCAGGCCTGGGGGCGGCCAGGGGAGGTGAGGGGCCCAGGGGGACCGGGAGCTCCTCCGCTGGCGGTGGCTCCTGAGCCGCCGGTGCTGCTGCTAATAGATGCAGCTCCCCCTGGTGTTCCTGCAGGAGAGCGGTAGTCGGAGTAGTGCATGGTGGAGCGGGAGGCAGGGCGACCTTCATCGTGGGTGGAGGCTCGCACGTTGTAATAGCCATTGGTGGGGTCCTGAAGAGAGAGGCAGAGCCAAAATAAGGAGGGTTATTGTCAAAAAATGTCTATATGCCAGTGTATAGATTCTTAGAGTCAAAAGAGCACGATAATAATGTTATTTCCTTTCTGAAAGAGAATTTCTCTTTCTTGCAGGTCAGAGGTCAAGGTGAACTGCGAGTCTAGAGCTGGTCAGCATCCAGGACCGGATTGATTAAGATTGTGCTGTGAGAGCAGTTTGCTCTCTTTTTTGTGACTCAGACCTCTTAGTCCCTTTTCAGAAATGTATGCAAATCAAGTTATGGAGATAAAAGTCCTCAAAAAGTCCAATGACACTAACCGCATGAGCAAATTACATGTTGCAACTTCCACCAAGCCCAGAATCCTAGAGCCTAGAGCACCTTCTAAAATTATTTTTTATTATTATTATTATATACTGTCAAAATATAATTTATGTAGTGTATGTCTATTAACTTTTAAAAGGAGGTGTTGCTGTAAAGGATAACAGGGTGCAATCTTGATCTCTAGGGCCTCTCGTGACCTTTAAAAAAATCTTCCTGGGGCACAATGATGAAGTTATACAAGCATGACACGAAAAAAACATATCTGCTGTATCCTAATTTTATACTACATACTAATAGAATAAAGTGTATTATATAGTATACTGTTTCTGCAGTTAGTATACAAGCAATCTTGGAACCCTTTGGCTATCATCTGATGGCAATTTGAATGCAGCTAAATAAACCAAAAATGGATAAAAGCTCATCTCTATGGTTCCAAGATTGATAAAAGTCTCAGTTGTCATCAGATGACAGCCGTTCTGTTCCGAGATTGCATTTCGGCCAATGTGTTCTGTCTCTATTGCTCTCCACACGGACTATTTACCTGCATGCGACCAAAGTCTGCTCAGTCATGATTGGTCCATACTACTCAGACTACAAATGGAAACGCTTCCAATACAGCTCGTACCTTGTCTACAGATTCTGCATTCATATGCAGATATGTTAATAGAGATTGGTGTACAAGAAATCACTGCACTTTACCGTTCAAAAAAATAAAACACGACTTGTGCCAATGCATGCCAATCAAACTGCAAATTTGGAGTGCTATTACAAAAAAACAAGAGATTCAATTATCATTTTTTTTGTTTTCTTAGGTTTTCTTTGTTTCCAACATCCACATCTGTAAATTGTTTTGACGTGAGCAGCTCCTCCATTTCCTTTGTAAAAAGGATCCAACAACAGCACACTTCACAATGATGTTTTGATATATAACGTGCTTCTAAGTATAACTTGAGTGTACTTGATTCTGTCGCATTTCCAGTGTGAGCACAACACATACTCACAACCTGCTTTAAAATATTACATTACTTAATATTACAAATCCCGATTTGACCATTTTTGATCCAAGCGTTCACGAGGTTAAGCATCCATGTTTTACTCCAGGCTTCTCCAGCAGGCTGGATCCCTGCCAACATGCAGCATTGATCCCAGATTGTCTGGGTGAAGGAAGGATGCGCTCCCTGTTCCCTACACCCCCTGTACTATATTTCTAACGTGATTCTGCCATCTCATTGTCTCTCACGTACCCGACTCCTCCCCCACCCAACTCTGTTTCACTGCTTTGGTGCTTCAGGCGGTGGGGAGGAAGAAAATGAAAACAGTCTGGCTGAGGCTGTTGTCGGGGTGATCTAACCACCTCCTGGGGTGGATTCATGTCTGTGTTTCTTCAAAGTGATCCAAGACATAACTCCAGCTTGAGGGGTGGTGTGTTTGTCCACACAAAATATTCATGGGGGGAGTTTCACCGGAACATTTTGGCAGTTTTACCCGGAAAAATCACCTAAGCCAAGCCCCATGCTGTCAAAATGTGTAAATCATTCATGTCACAAATGTCCTTTATCTTTTAATTATGTTTTCTTCTATTTTGTCTTTATATATTATATCTTCTTCTTTTCTTTTTAAAGATATTTTGGAGGCAGGAGATAGTGAGAAAGAGGAGAGGACATGCAGCAATAATGGGCTGGAATCGAACCCGGGCTGTTGCAGTTAGGAGCACTAAGCACTAATCAAGCACTTCCAAGTTCGATTTCCAGACTCTCAAAAGCCTTTATCATCACATCTAAATTGTCACTATAAATGCAATTGTGAAAAATGACATTTTGTTTAATATTTTTATATTTACAGGCAACAACATGTTGCCTGGAGGGGATAAAAAGATGCTGATGCAAGAAAAGCTTCAACACAATCCTAACATACTGTAGAATGAAGAAAACTAGATGACAGAAAGAAGTCTAAATATTTTTGAGGCTTCAGATAGCTTTACTGAGAGGGAATTTTGTCCCAATGCAGAGGTGGAGTTGTTTTAACTGGACTGTAGTCGCATTTGTAAGTCATAATTAATAAGTCATATTTCCTGGCTAACAACAGTTTGATAAACAGCAGCCACTTTGGTTATGCTCTAATACACTGTAAAGAAAATAATAGTTAGTGCATAAAAGACCTGGCCATGACTGCCAAATGAAAGAGCAACAACTAGTCATATCATTTAATGCTACTTTCATCACCAGCAGGTTACTAACAATTCAGCTTTAAAGCATCCCATTGACAGTCTTGTGAAATGTGAATGAGGTATTTAATGTGTTTATTAAGCTATAGGTATACGACAAAATTACAGTCGAAGAGAAAATGTGCACTTAAAAAGCAAGCTGTCCATAAAGAAAACTCTTCTGGACACATTTAATATTTAAAAAATAGATTTAATAGTTACAAACTTTGCTTCAAGCACAGCTTTACATGGACTGAGACTTAGTTGTTGATTTGATTCTGTTGCATTGCTTTATAATTACATTAATCTGCATTGAATTTTGACATTCACTCTCAAAACCCAGACAGGAGATGTCTATTCAAACCCCTTTCCTTTGTCTTCTTCTGAATACTTCAGATGCACGTGTGCACCCTCTAGAGGGTTCAAAATTAATTTTTAATGGAATTTCGACTTTTAGAACCTATAAGATGTATTACACTTATGAAGCATCAAATTAAATCTGTTACAGTAGTAGTGAAGTTGCAATGAACTATCACTTGGGGAAACACCTGCTATCTAAAAGGGAAAGTCAATACTTGTCAATGCACCTGGATTACTAGAACGGTAGTGAAAAAATGAGGTTCTGGAGGATTTGAGATTAACCAATGTTAAGTGAAAATATCTTAATAAATGAGGCTTCATTTAATGTATAAAACTCTCATTATTATTTCTGCCTGGTGGATATTCTGAGCGTCATCCTTCCATCAGAAAATAAACATGATGGGAAGAAAGTCATGACTGAGTCACCATGTCACTAATGATTAGGATATTTGCAGCCCTTTGAGGTATAATTAGAATGAAACCTTGCTCCAAAATGAACTCCACACAACCTCACTTTGACTTTGGTGTCATTCTGTTATCAATATTTGGTGATTGTGACTTTCTATTGATTATATGAGTGTTTTTCTACCTATTTCTGTACCTGTGATTGTAAACATTCTCAGTTCTTTGAGTCTTTTAGTAGTAAAAAATTCAGTTTGCTTAGATGTGGAAGACATACGAGTTTCTGGCGCCTGTGTAAGCTCACCTTTAGGTCATACTCCTGCCGGGTGTCCAGGGTGTCACTGCGGAGGTCAGACTTGAGCTCTATGTCATCTTTAAAGGGCTGATTGGAGGGAGAGAAGGACACAGAGGGGAGAAACTAAACCGTCAAACAACGAAACAAAACAAAAACAAAAAGGAGGAGAGAAGGTGCCATAACAAAACAGAAGAGGGAAGGTGGCAACGGAGTATGACAGGAAAAGAGAAAATGGAATTAAAAGTGTTAAAAGGAGCCATTACAGGGGGAAAGCAGAGAGTTTGTTTTTAGTCAAAAGGTACAGTGTGCCATAGGGAGAGGTTACTGAGGCAATCAGAAGTTTTTTTTTCTAAAACTACAGGCTGTGTAAACAGTGTCCGGCCCAAGCACACATATCCCGCTGCTGCTCACCGAGTACATGGCCTTGACCATGCGCGAAGCCGTGGACACGCTGCCGGAGTCCTCCTCTAAGCTGTGGGTCTCCTTGTTTATCGTCTCCACCTTGATGTCGGGCTTACCCAGTGTGACCCCGCGCCGACCTGGAAGCAAAACACGGCAAGGTTGAATACAGCTGGACGCACGCAGCTTAGCTGGTGTATTTTCATAAGCTGGAGGAGCAAGTTTAGACGGGGACCTCCGTCCATACCGTGGAGAGGAATTTGCTTTGGTTCACTGCATTTAAACCACAATTCTATTAAAATAAAACAACAACTGAAAACTGTAATTGTACATGCAGATTGGGTCTTTATGCTGTATGTGTTAAGCACATGGAGAGTATGACTCACTGCCTTTGCGCTGCCGGTAGAAAATAAGAACGAGGACAAGCAGAAAGATGAATAACAGGATGGTAGAGCCCACCGTCCCACCAGCTATTATCCCCACCGGGACTTCCTCTGAAATGAGGGGGTGAGAGAGAAAAAGAGAGCGACACATAGAGAGACAGGGGAATGGATTGAGTTAGGGATGCAAATGTCTGTCTATAGCAGCACAATCAAGATTTTAACGTAAGAAATATAACTCCTATTACATCAGCGTTGCCCCATCCCCGATTCCTGAGACAATGTGTATTTGTTCTATTTGTCCCAATGAAATTCTGGTGTTGGCTATATATAGATTTCCAAATCCATTCGAGGTGCAAAATGTAGACTACACTAGACAAATTGTTTCTCATCTTTTCTGTGCCCCAAAGTACAAGCTACCTGTTACAGAGGAAAGAATTATCAGGTTTGAGAATTTATCCCTCTCTACTTGCGTGAATTTAAATTGTTTTTTTCACTCCTGCGTCTTAATGTTCTACTTTTATTGTTTCAGGATGAGAGAAGAGTTCATTAACATGCTGATACACTCATCTGAGCTACGTGTGCTCTAAGCAACAAACTTAATGAGCAGCAGTGAGTGATAATATGCCCTGAATTTCTGCCTGCAGACAGTACTCAGGGCAGACAAATATACTGCTAACCTCTTATTCTGGTAATACATTTTTTTCCAGCTTACAATTTCCTAAAAAGACACTAGAATGAAACATCAATTTAGGTAGGAAATCACAGAACTCTTTGATTATCTATCAGAAAGTATCAGAAACTAGAAATGATCTTAAGACACATACACAGTTATTTTTGAATAATAATTTTTTTTAATTTGTATATATAGTAATGATGTGACAACTAATTTTAAGCTGTGCGTGTCTTGCTGTAATACTTTAGTATTTTACAAACTAAAATAAAAAAGTATCCTTTGCTGTTTTGCTGATGAAACCATGGCACACTGTATTGTCCCTATCTCATGAAATAAAAAATTAAAACAGAATCTATAAAACACACCATTCTCCTCCAGTGTGATGATCATGGTGCCCGGGCCAAATGAGTTCCAGGCCGTGCAGTTGTAGTTGGATAGGAAGTCCGACTCCATCACGTTGTTGATGGTGAGGGTGGAGAGGACGCCGCCGCCCTCGGCTGAAGGTTTGCTCTGCTCCACTGTGTACCTCTCCAGTAGTGTCCCCTTCTCCTTCTCCCACACGTTCTCCTTCCACGCCCACACCTGCAGCACACACACACAAACAGGAGGCCAAATAAGATTATATCACAATACATTTCATGGGGATTGTATTAAATTGTATGTACTTGGGTAAGAAATAATTTTAATCATGAAGAATATGTCAGATATGTATTTGTCTTTTTTCAGCATCTAGACACTTGCCACTGAGCATGTTTTCAGGATTTCAATCACACAACAATATATGCTGATATTCAAACCCTTATGGACGAGTCTATTAGGTGGTCAAAAACCAGGCTGACTCAGGTACTCTGCAGCAGACCATTAAATGCAGAATTAATTTGGAAAAATATAACTAAAATGGGAGGAAGATCTTAACTTGAAAATAGGTGACTGCTAGCAGTGATAAATGTTTGTTTAAATGTAGATAATACATTGAAATCTTTGTCAGTGATGTCCCAGATGTAAAGACAAGGTGGAAAATTTGATGGAAATGTTTTGGAGAAACACCCATTTCATTTCGTTTAGGTGTAAAGCTACACATATACAGAGAGACATTATTAATAAAGCCTATTATTGTTGCTGTTAATATTTAAATTTTTTTACAATGAATGTTATTTTTTTTATCAGTGTAACAGACTCCTAAAAAACATGGAATATCCATGATGATAACTAGACACGTAACATATGAAACACGAATGCAGAATGCAGTCCTGACTGGCAAGACATGTTAATCAGTTTTGACCCTATAAGTGTCTGGATTGCCTTTTGAATTGTTTGCCAGGCATGCAGAAATGTCTCCCTCAAAAATCCTAAAAAGGAAATTTGATTTGGAGAAACGCAGCTTTAATGAAGAAGTAAGTATGCATTCATCATGCCAACTTTCAGTAATGCTACACCTGTATGCCTCAGCAGTCAGAGGCAGAAAAATTGCCACCTTCAAAGCTGAATATTCCCAAACGCATGTATTTGGGGTTGGTAAATCATTCCTAATAAAATAATTACCATCTCAAATATTTTTGGGGTTCCTTCAAAAGGAAGAAGAAATAATGCTAGATATCCTATATACTGGGGCGCATTTCTTTCCTCACATTTTCTGAATTAATTTATATTCTGCTGGCCGGATGGGAAGCTTTTGCGGACCAGATGTGGCCCAGGGGCAGCCAGTTAACGAACCCTGCTTTAGGAGATACTTCCAAACTTAAAGCCCTTACCAATAACAGTTTTTAATCAGATCAACATTTGTGGAAATATGCTCATTCGCCTTCTTGCTGAGACTTGAATAAGAAGATTTATACCACACTCACGTCTGTATGCTAAATATGAAGCCACAGTCAGCAGCTGGTCATCTTAGCTTAAGGGGAAAACAGCTAGCATGGGTCTGTCCATCACCCTACCACCATGTCTAAAGCTAACAAATTAACATGTACCTCCCTGTACAACCACATAAAATATAATTTTTACACTTTTGTTCGGATTAAACAAACAATATATAGCCTGTAAAGAGTTGTATCCCCCTGTTTCCAGTCTTTGTGCTAAGCTAAGCTAAAAGGCTACTGGCGGTAGATTCATATTTACCGTAGAGACATGAGAGTGGTGTCAATTTTCATCTAACTCTTGGCAAGAAAGTGAATAAACTAATAACCCAGAATGTTGAACTATACTTTTAAGCCATAATAGCAGTGTATTGCACTCCTTTTGAAAAGCAATCTCTTTCTGTATTGGTGTGGTTTAATAGGTTGTTATCTTGTGTCCCATATGTAAAACAATATGTATAATTTTAAGAAAGTCTCAAATTAATTCTATAAAATATGGGGTTCCCTATCAGATTTAATGGAAACCCCCTCTTCCAGGTGCAAAACGGTGAGTATAAATGTGTCTTACTATCCATGTGATTTTTGCTATTCATTAATTGATCCATATTTGTGTTTCTGTTGTTATTGTGAATGTGAAACATTATAAAATCATCCTACTATGAATGACATGACACGAATGCAAAGGACAGCAGTGTTACTTTCTCTTGAAAAATGTAGATAAAGGATAAGAAAAGTATAACTGAACATTTAAATCACTATTTGAATACAGGTTTGATATATTTCATCTGGTTGATATGATATTTAGTGAAAAGCCATTACTGGCCATTTACATAAACACATGCTGTGTGAGGGCATGACAGAAATGGACCCCATGAATTTACATCAAGTACATATTCACATGTAAACACACACATTGCATGCAACAGTTTGTAGGTTTCTGCAGACAGAAGTGGAGCTAGCGAGAATCTTGCACATTTTCCAACTCTAACGCCACTAAAAGCAACTGTATTATTCAGCATTGAAGTACTGTACTAAGGCAAATTAATTATACATAAAACCACATGTTCCCATAATCTGCCCACTTATTCCAGAAAAGGATAATCTCCTGGCTGTGGCATTTAGTGGGACAACTGTTCCTCTCCAGTCCTTTATATTTTATAAATCTTTTTCTGTCCCAACCTCCGCCACTTGAATTAGGAGCACGCACTGCGAGTCAGGACGGATCAGTCACAGAGGCCTGGGAGCAGAGGAACTACTACTACTGCGCCTCTGTGATACAGCCGAGTGGAGAGAGCGCCCGAGCTGATTTCTGATGCAGGAGCTAAAAGCAGACAGGCTTAGTGTTAGTGTTGGTTTGTTTACGTGATGGGACAGAGGAAAATTCTGGGAGAGTTTAAGGGTGAGTCACCACTCAAAAAGAAAAAAAGGGGACAGTATCTAAATGCATTTAGGATGCAGCCAGGAATGGAGCCATATAGGAACAGGAAGGTACAGTAACAGTAAAATACAAATCAATGTCAGAGTAGTTAGTTGCTGCGCAACCTTGTGCTCTTTGTGACCGAAGGTTTTGTATCTATTGTTTTATTTATCTATTGTTGTCTGAATCATTGATGCTGGGCTAAAATGTGTACATTTTCATTGTGGGTTTGGTGCCAGAATTATCATAGCACTGTTTCTATCCCCCCATATTTTATTATCTTTTCACTTACAATCTTATCTGGAGGAGGTGTACTGGCTATGTAGCATTTCACCTCTCCTCTCTCCCCTCTCACTGCATACTGGACTGGATCACTGGAGATGATGGGAGGACCTGCATTGGCCAAAAGTGAGAGGATCCGTGAGTGTATGTGAAAGAGAGAAATAAAAGAATTTACAGTTTAAATACAACAAACTCATATTGAAGCCTGGAGTTTTTTCTCCCTTTTTAACGACTATGACCTTGCCCGGCCTGCTCAAGCGGAATTGTATGATTTTAAAAATAAATGGCCACTTTGGACATATAAAAAAAATGTTTTCAATTACTAACAAGCTGACCTTTTGAGCTGAGAAAGTACAAGATTTTCATCAACAAGCGGAGATGTATTCAATTGTGTGGATGTTTTTCTGACCGTTGACGGTGAGCGTGACCTCAGTCTCTCCTACTCCAATCCGTGGGACGATGGCCTTGCATACATACTGGCCGGCATCGGCTTGGCTCACCGACTTCAGATACAGCTGGTTGCTGTTACTCAGGACCTGTGGAGGAGTGAAAAAAAGGACACAAATATAAACAAGGCAAATCTCATAAGCAGCAGGATGGGATAAACAAAATAAAAGCCCACATGTACACAAATAGAAGAGAGGCTAATGTGCGATTGTACCTCCACCTGCATGCTTTATTATTTCAATCGATGTTGCATGTAAATGTGCATGTCTGGCCTTCTTTGACTATATGTGCTCTACTCCTCTGACCCTAACTGGCGAACATTGCAAACTTGCACATCCGCTTTTAACCCAGCACAGAGGTTTTGCAGTTGCCTAGCAACCACGCCACTGGAAAATTAGCTGTGGGGAAATTATGGCTAAATAGGTAACCACTTAGAGAGAGAGAAATACCTGAACAAGACGGATTATATAGATGTAGGTGTAGGCCAAATCAGTCCAGAGCAGATGTCATTTACCGTGCTGTAACTGTTGCATCTTTAGTCATGGTCTCTACTCTGTAGGTTAATGAGAATCAAAGCAGCTGTTGTTTGCCAGCGGTCAAAGCAACACTATCAATGTACACACCTACTAGCCATGTCTTTAGATTGTGGCTGGTGTACAGAGAAGATGTTAACAACAAAACAGTGATGGTTAACTTAAACAGAAACTCAAAAGATTTGGGCGTCCTTGTGGCTTTGTGGCTAAAGAAGAAGTTCAACTATTTGGACAAATACTCTTTTTTCATTTTATTGTTGAGAGTTAAATCCCCCCCCCCATGTTTCCCTTCTGTGTCTTCTTAGTCAAACTATCTAATAAAGACAAAAAAATCCACATACAATAAAATGAACTGCAATGTCTGTTTTTTGCTGTTTTTTTGTTGTAAATACAACAAAAAAACAATTTTGTTGAAAATACTGCAAGTGCAATCATTCAAAACCTGCAATATGGCTGCCAGACATTCCTCTGTTTTTGCTGCAATATTCACCTTTAAGAGGGCTCTGTGACTATCATAGTCACTGAATTTATTAAATGCAATGTGATCTTAAGTGAAGAATACAAGACAAAAGAAAAAGTGAAATTGAGAGAAAGAGGTCATGACGGGAGAAGAATACAAAGACATCTAGGCGTACACACACCTTTAACGACTTCTTTTTTAAACACAGGAGAAGACAGTGTGAATTGTATATAATAGTGTGAATGCAATAACAGAGGAGAAATATGCAAAGCGTGGACTGTTAGCTTCTTACCATGTTTGAACCCTTTTTGAACCAGGTGAGTGTGAGCGGAGGGTTTCCAGCCCATTTGCAGTTGAGGGTGACATCAGAGTCAACATCTACTGTTTTGGGCTGCGGCTCCACCAACAGTATTGGACCAACTGGAGACATAGAAACAGAGAGAGATGCTCTTTGCTGTGCTTGAGTAATAATGCAGTAGGACTAAAGGGGAGAAGCTGCTCAGAGGAAAAAAGAAAACGCAACAGTGGTGTGTGAGAGTGAAGTGGGCCACGAGTGATTGAACAAGGTGAGATGAGTATTGTGTGACTCACAGTGGACGTCCACCAGGATGCTGACGTTGGTCTTTCCCACAGCATTGAAAACCAGACAGGAGACGGGCTCCGTGAAGAATGAGTGGTCGGCCTTGGTAGTGAACACGCTCTCCCTGGCACCCTGCAGCACCACGCCCCCCTTAGCCCACCTGGGGTTAAAACGCACATTGTTAAATACAATGAGAAAATGGAAACCACAATGTCGTCTTTTTCTGATTTGCTCAGTTGTTGATTTACGTGCAGCTCCATTTTTACAGCAACGGGTATAAGAATACACATTCCTTCCACAGCAAAATAAAGGAACAGTTTCAAACCACACACATTTTAAATGAAAATCACAGAAAACCAAGAGCAAATACTCAATTTCTGTTATACAGTTTGCCCAGGTAACTGCTACTTTAAAAGACCCGGCGAGAAAGAGAATGTGCTTGTATGTGGATGCAGACCTATAGCCCATAATAGGAGGGTTGGCGTGAGCCTGGCAGGTGAAGGTGACTCTGTCCCCCTCCAGGACAGAGCGAGGCTCAATGGACAAGGTCACTGTTGGTGGATCTGGAAGAGAAAGAGAGAGAGGGACTCACATAACAACAGCCTTACCATATCTAATATACTGTATGCCACAATCAGGAGGACTGTTGAATGTAAAATGGCTTCCAGTTGCTGGCAGATGTTTTGTTTTAAAATATGACGCCACGTAGCTTTTAATTAGCCTGATATGTAAAAAACACTTGTTTATGTAGTACTTACCAGGGTAGCGTAATTATATATTGTGATATATTGTGATTGTTCAGTGTGATTTGAAAGAACAATGATGCTTCTTGAGTTAAAATCGGCTTCCGTCTATATTATTTAATTGCTTACGGTGTACGTTGAGGGTGACAGTTGTGCTTTTGCCGGTGGGGACAGCCAGGTTGGTGGCCACACAGCTGTAGTTCCTCCCAGTGTCAGTGTCGACAGGCTGGATGGGCAGGTAGCTACGTGTGGTCACCCTCTTCCTGTCTGGAAGCACCTCCTGATGATGGGAGGGCAGAGAGACATTGATGAAAGATGTACAATACAGATAAAACACTGTATCGGTAAAAACACTTGGTGAGTGTGTGTGTCTAGTGTGCTTTGGTGAATGCTGTCTCTATTTTAGACTTACAGTGGTACTGGCAGCCCCGTCCACAGGCAGACCATCTTTAAGCCACTCGATCATAGAAGGCGGTTTAGCCCCTCGAGACACGCAGCTCAGGTTGTAGGACTCCCCTGCATTCAGCAACACCTCTGGGCCCCCATCAATCACCGGATCGTCTGGGGGGACTGGAGTGGAAGAGGAGACCGTTAGAAACACACAACACCTCACATACCTTCATGCTGTGCGCTGACACCATGTCTACAGAAACATACTGAGCACTGTGAGTTTGGCCCTCCTGGACCTCAGGGCAGCATCAGGGGCCTGGCACTCGTACAGGGAGTCATCAGACAGATCAGCTGACAGGATCTCTAGGTTGTACTGGCCCAGCTCCTGCACACGAAGCACGCGGTACCTGGGCCAGGCTGGGACACACAGAATAATGATAACTTTTAGGGGGCACACAGATAAGCTAGACTTCCATCCCAGGCCATCATGATGAATTTTATATCTGATTTGGGTGGCTTTTTCTATCCATTTAAAGTTGTTTTGTTTTACACTATCTGATTACAATATAAAGTGACACAGATGTCAAAAAGATAGAACAAATTTAGATATATGCAATTTTTGACCCATCTGCTTTCTTCTGCTTGTGTTGAATACATTTTAGCCTCAAATTTCTTCACATTTTAGCAAATTAAAATATCAGGATATTTTACTTTTTCCTATTGCTCTTATTGTCATCTGTGCTAATGCTGGCTGAATCATGCCACTCTATCTTTAACATTTCAACCTTCTAATAGAAACTGCTAATTGTCTCATGTCTCAGGATCCCCACATACCCATGTGGTCTGTATCAGAATTTGAAAAAATGCGACACAACGCAGCTTGGTGCAGTTCATGCTGATAAGAAAACATCAGATCTGTGTCAGACATGAAGCAGAAATCGGATTATTTTCTTCTTCAGTCTAAATGACACCCGGGAGATGCATGACCACATGATGCGATAGATATGCGCAAACACTAAATGCATAATGAAACGTACACACAGTTTCACAATGCACACACAATCACGCAACACAGTCTCTCCAATCCTCCCCCTTCCCCCATCCGCCACACAGCCCAGCTGTGTCAATGGTGTATATTCTCACCATTAGGTGGCATACACGCTCTCTCCCACCAGCAGGGGGAAAAGATGAATGCATTATGACAGCAACGTTTTAGAGGACTCAAATCGACTCCAGTCCGGGTGCAGAATTCATGCTTGCTGCCCAGACGTAGATCGCATGTTAAATTCTCTGTGCCGTTCCCATGTGCAGCCTCCGAACTGAGCTTTGCTGCTTGCCCAACCTTGCAATGCATGTGTGCATGTGCGTGTGCCTTGTATATTTGCATGTGAAATGTCGAGAGCGAGAAAGCGTATGAAAACCCCGGAGAACACCCCCACTGAGTGTATGTGTGCATGAAGCGGCCAGTGTTCATTCACATGTTTTTATTTAAAAGCTTTGGCTTGAAGCACTGAACCATTACAGTAACAATATTATTAAAAGAAAGGAGGGAGAAAGGGAGGGCGAGACAGGAAGAATGGAGAAGGGACAGACGAGGACAGAAGGGTTGAGGGAAAGAGGAGAGCATGAAGTGAGAGTGTGCCAAGCAAGGTGAAGGTAAGGAGAGAGAAAGAGCGACAAGGTAGAGCAGTTAAATGAAGAACAGGAGCGAGGGCTCAGCATAACAGAGGCACCTGAGAGAAGGAGAACAAGAGGGTGAGAAAGGAACAAGGGAGCTCAGATGAGGACAGGGGAGGAGAGGAGAGGGCAATTACAAAGGTCAGATAACCGAAAAATAAATCCAAAATCATAGTAGATAAGAAGGGAGAATAGAACAAATAGAAAGGAAAATAAATTGTGAAAGATAAGCAAAACAAATCATACATATTAAACAATATATATCCGTATATATATATATATATATATATATATATATATAATGTTTTTAGTATTCATGCACAAAGTCTGGGGAAAGAAACAGCAACATCGACAAAAGCAAGGCAACAGTATGTCACCAATGATGCAGTCTCCCTGAGGACCAATCGGTTTAGACCAGTAATTGCACGTACCCCTTTGGGCTAATCAGTGCAATTCTAAAAATGCTGCAACACAGCAATGAGTTACATCATTCCCCCACGTTTTGTCAAAGTCAGACAAGCTGCGTCTTAAATTGTTGTTGTTGTTGTTGTTGTTAGGGACAAAGGTGCAAAGAGTATGACTGGAGTGAACAGTAAGGGCACAGAGATGCATAGTAGAACGAAGGCTATATATCAGCTGATGAATCGGCCATTATTAAAATATTAGCCAGTCTGTGTCACCCACTTCTGACATCACAGAGATGATGATGTGATGATCCTCAACCAAGTTGAAGGGTGTTAGTAAAATGCGCCTGAGGGAGCTTAGAATTTCTCATCAAACACTGGATGACATGCAGAAGATGTCTAAAGTCAACATCAACCTATATAAATGCACATGTCACAACATGATATGATGGGGTAGATGCTGTGGTAGTCTGGCTTTAGCACAACACTAGCCTCTTACATCTCTTGGTTGAAACCGCCCTTCTGGTAAATCAAATGTCATACTGGACAAACATGTATCATTCAAAGTACCCGCCCCTATGAGAGTCTAGTATGTGCCTTGCTCATCTCCCTGTTTTTACTCAGCAACCTGAGACTAGACCGGGCTTTTGGGTTGAAGGTGAGGGAGGTCCAGACCATGGCGGCCGCCTTCGCCATTAACTACGGGCGCATGATGTGTGCTGCTCAAGCACCAGCGCCTCTGACTGGGCTCTGTGCATTCTCCCTCAACGCGAGAGGAGCGGAACGGGCCCACTCTCACTCTTCCCGCCGATCCCGATGTGCGTGCAGCCCTTTTTTCTGCCTGGATGGCCAAGATGTTATGGTGGGGCTACGTGCCGATCGGCAGCTGAGTGTGGCGTCAGACGAAACATTCCAAGTCAGGCGACGCGGGCTCTGCATCCCACTGTTGGCACAGAGGGACGTGATGTTTGGGGTCACCTGTTCGCCTCCACGAGGGGGTGCGGCTAGGGGGCAGTGTGCCCCTCATTATGTCCAGGTCTTCGAAGGCCTCCCTGGTAGGGGGTGTGGCCAAGCTCCCCTGTGTTGATTCACTTCGCCTTGCAGCTGTGAGGATGGCATGTCATGGTGTGGTCAGACACCACCGCTGCGGCAGCCTACTTCAGACAGTGAGCGGGTGTTCGGTCCCCAGCTCTGCAAGACAGGCTGGCGGCCGCCATCTTGAGCCTAACCATTACTCCCTGTCTTCCTGTCCCTTGTCGGTTCATTGTCTTGTCGTGGTGTCTGTGGTCTTTGCTCCAGTTCAGTTTACCCCTGGTTGTACTGTGTTTGTTGCCTTGGATCTATCTCTGTTTTGGGACTGTCTTCATGTTTCTGTTCTTGCCCTGTCGAGGTTCCTCGTGTTTTGTATTTGGACCTGGATTTACCTACCCCACCAGCCTTACCTGTTTGTAAGTGTCTTTTTGTTCTGTCGAATAAATTGTTAAAACTGCTCCCACCAGTCTGTGCTGTCTGCGCTTGGGTTCTTGTCCTCCGCTGCCTACACCCCTAATCGTGACAGGTAGCAAGACATATGACCTTACAAAGATAGAAATATGTTTGTGTGAACTGATTTGAAACTAGGTGTTATCTATATTCACTGGGTTTGGTTTCGTTTAATTTATTACTTTTGGCTATTGCAACTTCTTCGCTCTCTTGCTAACTTGGTTTCATGTACTCTCAAATGCAGCACATGGTGTCTGGGTTTTCTGACTATCTATCTGACTCTGGTAGGTGGAAAGTGTGTCGTGTGCAGTCAGCCTATCGTGGCTGGTAGTTTAGTGGTTATTAAATATACAGCTGACGTTAGCCTTTCGCTCAAAGCAGTAAATCCTAACAACAGAGCTGCTAGCATATCTGGTTTCATATTAACTGAGCTACTCTATATATAAACTCAGACATGAGTTGGCATTTTTGCACACCCCTAACTCAAAGTTTCCGAACGGCATTTGTAGAAGAGGTAAGCACGCAAATTTAAAGTTGGATGCTTAGCACCACTGGTGACGCTGAAGTCATGCGACCATGGTGTAGAACATTTGTATCCTAAATTTAGCTTTTTACTTCTGCTGGTTGCAGAAAATCATAAAAGTGGTGCTCATTTGTGAAGATTATCTGCTTGAACAAATTGTGTAAGTATCATAAACTTATGTTTGCCACAGAGGTTAATCAAATGGAAGAATCTCACTGGCTTTTCAGTCTAGGAAACCAGGGCGATGCTAACTTCTGGGTTGGCCTACAAAAATATGTCATCCCTGCAGCACTATAATCTACCTCTGGTTGTTGTTTCTGTTGGGGTTTGGTGTAAACTTCATATAATTTCCAAGATTTCCTTCAAAGTGAAAATATCAAATTTTATGCACACAGTTCTGGCTCTCTGCACTTCAAATGCCGCAGATGCCAGTGAAAGCATAAAAGTGCCTTTACAAATTAAACATACATCTTGTCCCTCTGCACTCTGATATGTGGTATATCAGATTAAACGACTAAATGATGAGCTGCCTTCACAATTGTGGTATAAAGAATACCAGAAGGAACTCAAGACATTCACAAAGCTTCAACTTCTACAGTTATAAGCATGCAGCACAATAATTTTCCTATCAACAGCTCCAAAAGTATCAGAATCAGCTCTTAAAAACCCCATCTTAGTCACTTGCTGAACAGAGTGAAGAAAGCCTAAGGAGGCTGTATGATGTCTCACCCTGGAGGTCCTCTCCTATGCCCAGAGCTAGGCCATCTTTGGTCCACTGAACAATGCCTGAGTAGTTGAAGACAACACAGGACAGGATCACCCTCTGGCCCCGCACCACCGACTGGTCTGCCGGCTCCTGAGAGAACCTCGCTGTCCACGCTGGAGAGACAGACAGAGAACAGGCAGTGGGAGAAAGAGGGGGATAAGTTAGGGACATTCTCACTGTGTACACACTGCACCCCAAACACGCATACAGCATATTATTGCATCTTTTGTTTTAAAGTTAACTGGTTGAAAACTGCATTCCCCCAGCAGAAATGGAATGCCACGATTGCCATCTTTGATTATACATTGGCTTGCGGCCATTAACTGAGTGCCGAAGTAAAGCGCGGCATGTAAAGACGGAGGTGTCAAAGAAGTGGAAATCAGAACAGAGTTAGAAGAAGAGGAAAGAGAAAGGAAGAAGGCGAAGAGGTGCTTAACGCTGACTCAGGAGAGAAGAGCTGGGAGATCAAAGAGGCGACTTCAGCCATAGGGTCTCTCACGCCCCTTTTCTTCTCGCTCCTGACTTTTATTTCTTCAAAATGCTCTGGCCCTCCCTCTCGTCTCTCTCTTTCTCTCTTCTTCATTCCTCCCTATGAGTCATCTCACAGGCTTCCACTCTCCAACCAAAACTACAGTGGCTGTCATTGTCTAGTAGACTCTCTCCCTCCAGTCTGCAGTCCACTACCACAGCAGATAGACCAGCGCCATGCGGGCCCAATGACCGGCTGTCTAATATGAGGGGAAACACAAGACTCTGAAATTGTTCCACGCTGTATGATGACAAGTTGTAATTAGCTGCCCCTTGAAGACATGGCACCCCTACAATAGAGGAATGGCAATCATCGTGGAGGATTTGCATCTCGCTTTAAATTATCCTTCTTTCCATTTTGTCTCTTGCTTTCGTTTTTCTCCCCGCTCCCATTTCTTATTTCGAAGAATCTCTTACAGTAGATTAACCCAATGCTGTCTTGTACACCACTTCCATCCTCCTCCTCCCCCTCTGCCATTACCTCTCTCTTTCTATTATCTTTCCACAATATTGTATGTCCTTTACCCAAATTGCTTTGCTTCACACTCTGCCTTTCCCTCTATATGTATGTATCCCCACTCACCTCCTTCGCTTTAACGGTGTCTATGAACGTCCTTTTTCCTGCACTGATTTTACTCTACCTCTGATTCTGTACAGTATGCATGTGCCTTCCTTCTTCCTATATACATATATAATACTGTATATGTACATTTACATATAATGCTTTCTATTTCTGTGGTCCTCCTTCTCTCTGGTTGGATGTGGGTTAGAGGCAGACTGTCACAACTCATTTATCACATTAAATATCAGCCCTCCAGCACTTTCTCTTCCCCTCTCTTTCAATTCAATTCAGCTTTATTTATATAGCGCCATATCATAACAAACTTACCTCATAGCATAGCATAGCATCTTTCGCATTCCCCGTTCACCTGTCTCTCTTTTCTCTTACTTTATTCCCTCACTCCCTTTTCTTCACCTCCTACCATTTACATTTCTCCTTCTCACTTGTCCCCCCCCACACTCACCTTTTCATTACCTCACACTTCTCCCTCTGAGCCGTGACAGTTCCCATGTCTCTGCCATATGCCTCTGCACCCCACCTCCCCAACGTGACCCTCAGTCCCTGTCTCTCACATTTTCCCTCCACTTTCATATACACAGACACACACCCTCCCCCTAATCTGTCAGATTTGCAGAAGTACAACATGCCTGATAACAGAAAAGAAACCAGCAATGGAAAAAGATTCCAATACCTATAACAACAGTGGCATCTGACAATGCAGCAAATTAATATTCTGAAGATAAAGGAGATGTGTGATACCTAGAATAATTTAGCACTGAAAGAAAGAAAACAAGCAAAACAGCGGCCCTTAATTTGCTCCCTGAGGAACACCCAATTTAACTGGATTAATGAAATAGAATAAACACCGCAAACAACATAGCAAAAGCGATTGGCTATGATATGTTGGTTAGTAAAATCAAGTCATATAAGTCACAAAGCCTTTAATTGTAAACATATTTAAATGCACCACAAGGACGCATGTTATCACCAGCCAGCAAGTCAGTGCAGAATGCTTTAATTAAATGATTCTTCGAATGGCTACTACATGCTGTCTTGAAGAAAACTATCACTGCAGCGAGGTAAATAAGAAACTACCAACTACAGTCTGTAACAATTCTAGCAATACAAAGACAATATTTCTTACTTAAGAATCTAGGATCTGGTTAGTTAATTTGACTTCATTTAATGTGTGTTCAATTGGTTTTCAGTTTTCATGGGCTATCAAGAGGCCTATGTTTGAATTCACAGGGTTCACAGGGTTCAACTATTACCTATTCAGCTCGTCCAAACTTGCATTTTCAGCAATCAGTTGCCACATTTTCAGAGCTCAAGGTGACGTTGTTTTTTGGTTTTTATTTAACCAACAATCCAGAACTCAAATATATTTAATTGACAATGATTTACTTGAAAAATTACTAAAACAAATAATGGATTATTAAAAGTTAGTTTTCTGTCAGTCAATCAATCAATCTAAATGACAAATAATTTCATCACTCGCATTTTTTCAAGCCTCAAACCTGCAATAACTGATTTTTTTGGCCCCTTGGTGGAAACAAGACATTAACACAGCACTGACATATTAGCAGTTGATATGGTGAACTTGTCAGAAAACAGTTACATATTTACACATTCAGCAACTATCAACTGGAGTTATTTTTCTGGCCACTAATGTAACTAATATTCACTCTCCTTTCATTGTAGCTCTGTTTTGGTCTGTCTACTAACTCCTGAGGGAAACATCTGGCTCTGTAGCATGCTTCAGTATGCTCACCAGGTAGTTGCTAACTTTGCCTTTCTGCGATCTAGCGCTGGGATTGTAGTGTACAGTGGGTTTCTGTCTTAGCTTTTTCACAGCACATAGTTGTGTACTGATGCTGCTGATGCTGAAAACAACACTGATGAAAGCAGTGAGAGTGACTCAAAGCAGTAGAGTTGCAGGCCAAAACCAAAATAATGAGCTGAAAGATGCTTAAACACTCCATATATCTGAGAGGGATTGCAGATTTGTGTGATAATTCTCTGTGGGTTTGTTATTATGACAGAGCCCTCTCACATAAAAGTAGTCATATTGTAAAGATACGTTTTCTTTACTATAGCTAAATGTTGCTCTAATTTTGTATAATCAGCAATATATTTTGGAAAAACTGGTTATAAACAAAAGGTAATTCTAGACAATACAGATATTCCTTATCTCCTGTATGCACTCTAATTTAATAAAAGTCTCATTTGTCTTATGCTAATTACTGGAATGTACAGTGTGGTTTTATCTTAAAAAGCATGAAAAACCTTTTCTCAGCTATGCATGGGTGTTAGTTTAGCTGGGTTTAAAGTACCCTGCAACCTTGACAGTAGCCTGAGGGCAAGCAAATCCTTTCCTCCACCACCTCAAATGTGCTAGCTGGAGGTATTCCCTCAACTGCCTCAGTAAACCACAAACATAATCCAAACTGAATGGAGGCTACACAATCTGCAGAGAAAACACCCATGCAAAGGCTGAGGACTGAAAACACTGACTCATTTAAACATGTGCTCATCGCCTTCTGATTTCCATATTACCCAGTTAACACTTGTCAACATGAGTGTATGTGCTTGTGTGTGTGTGTGTGTGTGTTTGAAGAAGGAAATCTACACACAGAGAGCAGTCAGAGCAAAGGCAAGACAGGAAAGTGTATGTAAGGGAACTTGTATTCTTTCATTATGTGGGTTATGCTGCAGTGACAAATTTAGAGTGTGTCCTGATTTCCTTGAGTCACTGATCCCCAAGACACCACCAGGAGACTCCGAGCACCCTGTCCACACAAAGACCATGGTCACAAAGAGCTGTGACGACAACCATATGCACATGGACACACACACACACACACACACACACACACACACACACACACTTACACACACACAAACAAAAACAAGCAGCACCGATGACCTATCCTTCACCACATAGGCTAACCATTTCCTGTCAACACACACACAAACTCAACCGCTCTAAACCCCAAACATATAATCGACACGTAGAGGCGGTTTCCTCAACATGGATTACACCACAACTCGGACTAAACCGTCAAGCCAGCGGAGAGTCTCCAGCTCCATTGGGAACGGGTCTCAGTTTAGTCTAGGATTAAGTACAGCCCTAATCAAAGTTTGGAAAGGGATTAGGATTAATCTGGAGCCTAGGACAACAGCCTCTGCAGACACTATGACACCAACCTTGGCTTGTCAAGGCAGACACAAAGCCAAATGCAAGCGCGGACAGTTTGACCGGGTGACTCACCAAAAGCATAGTCACACACCGCCATACTGTGAACCGCCGCAGCAATTTAGCCCGAGAGCACCTCTCGCACCACGCGATGGTGTTTGTGTGGCAAGGAAATGAACCTTCAGTGTGTTGCTGAAAATTACCGAAAGGGTATATGCATGCAAGATGTTTGGTGCTATTTTTAGTAACTGTGCTGCTCATATGCCCTGCATTTCTTATTTTGCCACACACCCAGCTGCTAGGTGGTGAATGCCAAAGCTTTACGGCACTTATATACAGGCTCCCTGTACGGGACAGGAGGCAAGGTTGGAAGTGATGCCATGCAAAGAGAGTTCTGGAAAGGTTCATTGGTGGCATTCAGTCTCGTTGAATCCGATCCATTTAAATAAAATGTCATTTGTATGGATTGTTATGCATCAATCTAATTATCTTTGTGTCTGGCCCCCTCCCTGTAACCCTCTGTACCCCTTCAACAAAGTCCCCCTGCCTTCCTCTCCCTCACTCCTCTTCAGCCAATCCCGCGCCTCGGCTGGATCACAGACTTGCGTCACCATAGCAACAGCTGACGTGTAACGTAACTGCCCAAAAAAGTTTTATGTACGAGCATGTCTGAGCGCACAAGCGTATGTGCATCTCTGTGTCTGATGAAACCCTCCCTTATGCTCGGTACACCCGTTATTAAGGGGGAAAAAACAAGCCGTTTTCAATAACCTCATCCTCCCTCCACCTCCCCAGTCGCTTCACTGTTAGTCAATCCACTCCAAATTGATTTTGTTATCTGTCTAATTCCATATCGCCGCTGCGTGTGGCTGATGTGTTGGTATTATGGAATTGCTGCATGAAAATGAGATGCAGGCATCGGAGAACAAAGAGACGACGGCAAGGTCCACAGAGCTGTGAGGTGCGATGGAGGATGACATCATTGTTTGAGGACAAAGTTGCAGCCATAGGAGTCATGCGGCACTGACTCGTCATCCCTGTTTTCTGTGTATGACTATATACATCTAGATGCCTGTCCATCAGTCAGTCTAAGCATGGACAGATCTGCCTTTGTTCATCTGTCTGTGTGTGCATGAGATCCTTGGACATTACTACTGGAGTTCTCTTTTAAGTTCCTTTTTAATACAGAATGCCTATTCAAAATATTTGTTTTATCTCCTAAAAAGCTGACCTGGAAGTATGAGTTTTTAAATGTGTACATACACTATGTATGCATGTAGCCCACATACATTGTTAGGAATCTATGCATGGTGTATGCATACGTAATGTATGAAAGACCTGCAAGTAATGATTATTTTAATTGCTGTAACAGTGGAAAAATTAGGGCCATGGTGAAATTCTCAAATTGCTTGTTTTGTCCAACCAACAGTTCAAAGCCCAAAGATGCCCAGTTTTCTAAGACATAGCTGGAAGCATCAAGATTGCATATTTTAAAAAGTATTAAGTTGTCAAAAATGTCTGTCAGCCAACTAATCAATAAATCGACCAGTCGATGATGCGTGTATGCAGTTTCTCCCTGTGTTTATCTGGCTGTGGGAACTCTACCACCTGTGCCTGCCTTCTCTCAACAACATGGCTGCCTGGCAGGATGGCCATAATAAACCATAACCACGGTGACGGGGCCATAGGAACAAACGTGAGAGACGTAGATGGAAAGAAGCGTGGAGTGAAAGGAGGCGACCCACTGAGCCCGCTGACACCATGTCACTCAAACACAAAGGTGACTCCTTGAGGTGGGGACGGAGCCGGGGGAAGATCAGGGCAGAGGGGAGAAAGAGCCAGAAAGAGAAAGACACAGCGACTCCTTCCTTTGTTTGCTGCATTGTCTGCCTGCTCGCTCCCTTCCTCTGTCATCTTACCTTGCTGTCCTCTCCCTTACTAGCAGTCGGCGACCTCTCTCTTTCTTCGTCCCTTTTGTGGCCTTGCCCCCTTCTCATTCCCTATTCACTTCCTTTTGTCTGGCATCTATTTAGAAATGATTACTCCACCTCCTTCCCTCCACCTACCACCTTATTCCCTTCTTGGGCTACACCTTTCCACCTTCAAGCATCCCTGCTTCTCTTTCCCTCGATCAGTCCTCCCTCTCATTCCTTCTCTCCATTACTATCAAAATGGTTGCTGTGGAAACAGGTTTATTTGGAAATGGCGGGAGGAAAATTATTCCTTCGCTTTGTCTGTCCATTTTGATACTACCGTGTGTGCTCCTGTGACGGCGTGCACACTCCTTTTCTATGAATGTGCATGGCAGCGTGTGTGTCCCACCCTTACATTTTCTGGGGCTCCTCTCACAAACGCATTTCACATCTGAAGAGCTTTATTTGTACCAAACCTCTGTTACAGACATTGTTACCATGGCTACAGCCAGCGAGGACCACTGACACAATGACAGACACGGTGGCCATGGCAACCCCAGGATCAGTGGTGGGTAATATGATAATTCCTGGACGAAGCTTCTGACATATTACGGGCACATGAATATGCTCAAGCGCTGGAAAGCCGGCCTGCCACTGGTAATCCACGAGCCTTTGTGCGGCCAACATGCCGAGCGGCTGACAAAGAATACTCTGCTGTAACCAAGGGTGACCAGAACTAACAATAGCCATCCTCTGGATAAGCTTGATCAAGTGGATACATACATATCAAGCTGCTACTCAGCTGTAGTGGGCTGTGTAGCTTGTAGCACAGGGGTCGCCACAGAATTTCGACTGGCACAATCGATATCATAATAAATCAATAATTCACGGCAGTAGTCCCCCATTGATTTTGGGCAATGACCCATTCCTAAAGCCAGTCTGCCTTCAAAAGCCACATGAACGAGCACATAAACATCCACGCCGTCCACTGTGACAGCTTTCAGATGGTCTGCCGACCCGCCTCACATTACATTACTTGATAATGGAATCCAGCAGGACTATTTTATAAGCAGCGTCCCATCAATAAATCACCTCCTCCAAGGTCTGCTTTAATTCAATCCAGTGTAATCTAATTTTATTGGTATGTACTGTAGCTTCTTGCAATGTCATCTGTCACAAACCATCCCATAAAAGCCAGGGCCTTGACCTCCTAGAGTGAAGTAATATTCATACAGAGCTCCACGCCAATGTCACCACTAGTGCAGAGGAGGAGTCTTTGTTTGCGAGCAAGCACGCTAAAAGACTGGAAAGAAAAGTGAGTGTGGTGATAAATCTGGGTTGGGCATTATAGACTTTTAAAACCTTTGGAAATCATTAGAAAAACAAAGCTTGTCCAATGATTGAGGACTACTTTTTCATGAGACATATACGGACCAAACTATTTTCAGAAAAGCAGTGATTTGATCATGATATATACGTTATTTGACCAAAGGTATGTCCACATTTACTGTGGACTGGTGCTGTTGCTCACAGTTAATGCGAGGCCCCTTAGTTCCAATTTAGCCGCGTACAGTGACAGCTTTCAACTTTGTGGCGAGACTTGTCCCTTTCCCGTTTCAACATGACAACGTCCCCCTGTGCGCAAAACCAGGTCCACAAAGAACTTGACTGTCTCGCCCACACAGCGCCCTGAACTCAACGTCTTTGGGATGAACTGGAAAGCCAGGTGCTATCACCCAACATCAGCGTTGAACCTCACTAATACTCTTGGAGCTGAATGGGAGCAAATCCCTGCATCCAGGTTCCAAAATCTCGCGGAAAGCCTGAAACCAGGAGAGTGAAGCCTTTTATAGCAGGATAGGCTATTAATGCCCACGGTCCACATACTTTTAGACCATCTTCTTTGATAAACTTGACTTCTTAAGATGTAAACTACGTAAAGCCTAACCTGGAACTAAAAACATGGGTAAACGTAGTCCAGGTAAGCTTAGCCTCCAGGGTATAGTATTAAGTTGGCAGTGGCAGCCTTTGACAAAATAATGCATCTGAACAAATGTTTGAATTGACTTTGTTTTAATGACTGGACTTCAAAGCCATTAATGGTTATTACTACTAAGAGATAGCTCACTCATTATCTGTAGTCTGCAACAATTTAGCCTGCAGGCTGTTACATGACGAGGGGACGGCGAGCGTTGCGATGCTGTGGTAACCGATTTAGTTGGACGGCTGACCCTAATGTTGTTATTGTAAAGGGAAGATGGATGGAGCAAGCCGAATCTCTCTCTCTCTCTCTCTCTCTCTGCCCCTGTAGAGAGGATCAGAAACTGGGAGAGCGGAGAAATGAAGTGACATCATCAGCATCAGCCACATTCCTGCGGAGGGAGGGGGGCGAGGAGGAGTGGGGAAAGAAGGAGGAGGAGGAGAATGTCCCAAAACTTTTGAGGTTACAGGACCGACATCCCCCCTCCCCCATCCCCTTAAACACACACACACACACACACACACACACACACACACACACACACAAATGCATCCATTCTCCCTCCCTGGGCTTGTGTGTGTGTTTTCCAGTGCACGTGTGTGTTACAGTACATGGGCTCCTCTTTCTCATCATGTGCTCCCTGTTCCCCCCCCAACACACACATATACACTCACAACACCCCCTCCCCTCTTCTTTCTCCTCTTTCTCTCTCCACCGACCAGAGGAATGCAAGAACCACATCTGGAACTTATTAGAGAGCAAGGGAGAGAAAGGGGTAGATGGAAAGAGAAGGAGAAGTAATGTGTGTGGTGGTGGTGGTGGTGGTGGTGGTGGGGGGGGTCAGATTGAAAATAAAAAAGTCCCGGAGGGGACAGAACACGAGAAAGAATTAACTTTGGCAAGCATAAAAAGGCTCATTTGGGAGAGAAAACCAAGGAAGCAAAAAATAAAGTTAACAGCAACACCGATTAATGCCAATTAACCTCAGCGGGGACGGGGCAGGGGAAGAGCTCGGCTGGCACCTCAGATGTGGGTTCAATCACTCCCGATTCCAGCACAAATGTAGCCTTTGAACCGGCCTCGACCATATTCTGTCTGAATGAGCAGCTTCGCTGTCACCACTGAGGGAGCAGTCAAGCCTGAGTAATAGTCCCTTTCTCTCTGCCGCTGGCCTCCTGACCACTCCTCCTCCTCCTCCTCCTCCTCCTCCATCCTCGTCCCTCTCTCCTCTCTCCCGGCTCGCTTTTCTATTCATCCATGCACACCCTCCTCTCCCACACTACAATACCGTCTCCTCACTCCACCTCACTACCTCTAAAACAAACACACACAAACAAAAAAAAAAGTCTAATCACTCTGGATCGGGCTTCACCCACCTGCCTGCGAGACCTACGCCTCTTTGTCCCCCCCCTCCTTCTCTCCAACAACTTCAACAACTTTTTCTGCAACCCGCCCCACCCCCTCTCCATCACCCCAAATTGGTCCTCGCTGCAGAATGTGGCCGTGCAGTTTGGGAAAACAAGGCTAATAGATTCAGTCAGATGTGATAAAGCGCTCCTCTCTTGCTCGGGGGACTCTGCATAAAGAAACATTTTTAAAGGGATGTTTTTTTCTCCCCTTCTTCTTTTTATAACTTGGATGCCCCCGGCCTGTCAAACACAATCAGATTATGGAGCCTGTAAATCCTAGGGCTTCACTTGATATACGTTTATGTAGCTGTTGAGGATGCTCAAAGGAAATGTGCGCGCACATTTTGATTGAACTTATCTCCAGCCACAAGTTTAATAATGAATTATCTGCGTAAATTCCCGAGCAGCTTTTTACTGGAGCATCTGAAAGCAGGCGTGCAAGCTGCGTCTTCCGCTTCGCAAGGCGCCGCTTCAAAAAGAATTACGGGACACTCGCGTCCATAGGAATGCCCTTAAACAAACAGATCAACCCGAGAGAAGCAATCAACATGTCACACATTGACAAACACCCGCCGGGATAGAAATGCCAAGAATTTGTTGATTGAAGTGAACCCACTGGGGAACAACCGCCGTGGATATACATTATAACATTACGGGCTCCATTCCCAGATTGAGTTTTACAACTGGTTCAGCGATTGCTTTCAGTGGCTGTCAATTAGAGATGCTTTTTGTTAAATGGGCTTCATTCAGATCCCGTAAAAACCATAACCCAAATTCGCACATTAACGGTAGGATGCTCCAGAGCCATACCTCGCTCGCTGGGATCGAAATTAAAAAACAGGCTTCTGCCTCGCTACATATGCCACTCCAGATCTGCACTCTGAGCTAGCTGGAGAGGGTTCAGTACAGCATCACGAAATGGTTCGTTAGCGTTGGGACCGTGGCAGGATGCTTTCAGAAAGGTTCGTGGAGCTATCAATAGTTCTATAAGTGGTAATCCTTAAGATCCTCGTAGGTGGTTTGAGTTTCTGTAGGTGGCACATTTTTCTTTGTCTGCCACGGCAGCTACTACTGCTCACACTTAATCTCTCGTAGCCATTTATCTGAGCAGAAACACGTTCACCCAACTGCAGTTTTAGTGCATGTTACTGCCCACAGTGTCGAAGGTCTGGCTATGTGAGATTAGCTCGGGCTGACTGCTCGGTCCGTCTTTTATTTCGTGTTGCAGCATAAAACACATCACTTGCTGCGTGATCTAGGATTGCTTCCGAAGGAAATGCAAAAGGGGTCATGTACTAGCAGTACACAGAGCGGTGAAGACTGGAAAAAGTTGAATTTATTTAGACGAAAATGTCACAGATTGTTACAGGCAAGAATGCATGAAATGCTGTAAATCAGCAGTTTTAACAGAGTGTTTTAGTACTGCACTGGATGCTTTATGAGGCTCCCCTAATTCTTCATTGTTATTTGAACTATTACAGCCCACTTTAAGTCATTACCATTACACATATAGTAGTAGAGCCACTACTTTCCCGATGAAACAAACCTTGAGCAACCCTCCTTTCTCTGGGTGCAAAAGCCGCCCGAATGTGTCTGACTCTCCCAGCATCTGAATATTTTCTTTGTTGAGCACAACACAGGAATCCGTCTGAGGTCTATGATTCACAGCTCGGCTGTGTGATTCAGAGCCGGAGCATACAGCGCGGCCAGCAGTGGCCCGTGGCCCTCGGTCCCGCACAACAGGACAGGGGCTGACAAATGGTACACCTGCACTGGAGCCTTTGTCCGATTCAGCAGTCGAGCCTACCGCCTGAGCTATAAGTGCAGGCAGGTCCAACCTCAAGGGTCTCCTACGCAGGAGGACGTTAAAAGGAGTGTTTTTGCAATGAATGATTATGCAGTAACGTTTAACAGCTGCGTTAATGGCGGCGCTTGCTTGGGAACTTATTACCAGGTCAGTATGTAGATACATGACTGAGATGCTAAATCAGTCTGAGATGTAGTCAGTCCTCGGTTGCAACGGTATCTCTGAATCTAAATAACTTAAAAACATTCTGATTCGCCAAAGCTTTAATCAGCTGCTCCACTAATAACCATCCAGTCATTAGCACTAGTAGGCAATTACATGTGTGCAAATTGCAGGCCATGAAATACTGTTTTACTTGTCTAATGAAAAGATAAGAGTCTGGGTGCGCTTGTAAGAGAAATGCTCCCAAACCGAACACAAATACTATGTTTTTTGAGCTGCTGTTATTCGATTGCTCTGCCTGGACTGATGTTTGCTCCTCTCGCGTCTTCAACCCCAAATGCAATAGCCGCGCATTATTACATCATTTCAAATCTTACTGAACAAAAGTCAGCCCCATTTTGCAGCTTGCTAATCTTGTCTCTGGGGAGGAAAGTCTTTGAGAGCAAATATCTTTGTGTGCGAGATCCCAACATGGAGTGATAATGGCTGCAGTTGTAACAGTACAACAAAAGACAATGAGACACATGGCCTCACACAAGTCAGTCGACTGTGTGCGTGTGCGTGTGTGTGTTTATGCACATCTGTAAGTGCATGTGTTACTGAGCCAGTCATGTGGGCCGAACGCTTTATGAGCGAACAAACAGGGCAACACCATGTGGCAGTAACAAGGAGTCTCGATGGAGCGAGCGCGGGTGGGTGGGGGGGGGGGGGTGTTTGTGTGTAGTGATTGCCAGACTGTGTCATATGTGGATTCACGGAGCACCTGATTTGTCGACGAAAAGGTACCCGCTCCTTGGTGCATGTAGACCATCGTGTGCTTGCCTGAACCCTCAGCATCCCACTGTGGCTGGATGCTGAGCACAGCGAGCCTGGCTGAGCGATACAAAGCCTGGCAGACAATGGTGACATCATCCCTTTCCATACCTTCCCTTCCCGCCAGACACGCACGCTCCTGGGTGGGAGGGGATGGAGGGGGGGGGGTTTGCTGTGGCTCTGGCAACACACAGATATGCCTCAATCAAACAGGTAGCTTATAGAAATTACAACCATCCTCTCCTCCTCCTCGGCCTCTTTCAGCCTCCTGTCTCCCAGCAGCTCGGCTATAGCTGCGATTATCATAAGCCAATAGGCTACCTGGCACCCTGCAGGTATGGAGGGGGAGCAGATGCGCGGGGCGCCGCTCCTGCGGCACATCCCTCGTTGTGCTGCTGGAACGCAGAGAGGGAGAGAATGGGCTTTGTGTCAGGCACACAGCTCGGGCACCAGGACGGGAGCAGCCCAGAGGTGTGTGTGTGTGTCTGTGTGTGTGTGTGTGTGTGTGTGTGTGTGTGTCTGTGTGTGTGTGTGTGTGTCTGTGTGTGTGTGTGTGTGTGTGTGTGTGTCTGTGTGTGTGTCTGTGTGTGTGTGTGTGTGTGTGTGTGTGTGTGTGTGTGTGTTTGGAGGCAGGGGGAGAGAGCTAGGCTTTATAAGCTGTCTTTCAGTACAGGATCACTACAGTGGTCTGTCTCACTGACCGACAAGCCATTCAGATGGAGTGTGGAAGTGCTGATGGCATGTAGAGCAGCGCTGGCCAATCACTGTCATTCCCGTCACGTCCTCAGCGCCTCACCGCGGCCCGTCTAAATAACGGCACCGGGGGGGGGTTGTCATATTGTCATATACGTAAAAGGTCATTTAGGCCGGTGGCCGCCCCGTGCACGGATGCGGACAGTCGCATTACAGTCGTGTAAAATTCCGCACGAGCTCCAAGGCTACGATGACCGTAACAAAAAAAGGATAACAAAAAATAAAAAATAGAAGAAGAAAAAAAAATAATAATTTGGTGATCCATTGCTGCGGTGCGGACACGCGCGCGCTCACGCGTAGCCGCACGCGCGCGCGCGCGCACACACACGCCTAAGGTGATCCATTGCTGCGGTTCATGTGGGAATGCTATGAAATCACGTTTTATGCCCTTCTCTTTTTCTCTCTCTCTCTCGCGCTCTCTCTCTCCCAACACACACACGCGCTTTTTAAGGAATAGCCCACCAACGCAGGAACCGTCTCGTTTTTCAGCCTCTGTAGTTTCACACAATGTTGCATTTAAAGGTTTGCCGCCGCGCATTATTATTATGCGCCAGGAGAGAGAAGCGATGCCGTCTTACCAGTTTGAAAACTCAACACCAAACTCAGGAGCAGCAGCCTCTGCATGGTTCAGCCGACCAATAAGTCCGTTATTGGCTCAAACCTCCGTGAGGACAGCATCAAAAAGCGGGAGTTTGCTGACTTTAATAATAATTATTATACAAAGAAGAATAATCCCGCTGCGTCGTCCCGCCTTGCTTGTCTCCTGACTCGGGTTGGACTTGCTCAGCTTCTTTTTTTTTTTTACACAATTCCACTGCTTTTTTTTTTCTTTCCTCCTCCTCTCTCCTCTTCTTGTGCTCTCCAGCGGCAATCCGTCTTCGACTCTACACACTGAGGCGGTGAAGCAGGCGGCAATGACAGGCGACGCTTCCGGTCAGGTCCTTCAAAGTAAAATGCACATGGACGAAGCTGGTTAAATAGCCTACTGGTAGAACTACATTTGAGGAGTTCAAATCAGTAAATAATATACAATGGTGTATTATTAATAAATGTAGTATTCATAGAATAAAAACATGATACATTTGCTCTATATAGCCCTTTCACAGTGTCTATTGTGTTCCCAAAGTGGCAGAAAAACTCTGTACTACCTACTGCCTGCCAGCGCCACTTGCGTATTTTCCTTAAAAATAAAGAATGTCGCCTTCAAAATTAAACCATCCACAGGTTTTATCCTGAATCAGTTTTGTTCCGAATACAAGAATCATCTGCGCAGACTGGATTATTTTTTAAAGTTTAATCAGCAAAACAATGTTCATAATTTGGTAATTATACTAGAAACAAATACCATATTCAACGCAAATGGGGAAAATTGTAAAAGATCTCCTAATTTATAGCTATTGAAATGTTCTGATTGCCGACATCCCGGACAAATCAAATGAAATCAAAGTTACCCCGAACGGTCCACGCTCTATGTCCTACTTCCGGTATTGTCCTCTCCGTAATCTCTCTGACTTGACGTCATATTCTCATTAGCGGAGCATTCCTCTCTCTCTCTCTCTCTCGCTCTCACGTCAGCAGCACTGCCCCCCCCCCTTTTTTTCCCCTCTCCCTCTGGATCTTGCACAGGTCAAAACCGGCACAAAAAAAATAAATAAAAATACATCACGAAATAAATAAATAAAAAATAAACCAGCTTAGAGAGGCATAATCATTTTTGACACGTTTGCCGTGGTCGGGACTGCGTGGTGTCTGCTGTTCACATGGTGTGCCGTCGGGCAACCGAGTCATTTCAGATACCTTCACTTGCCTCTCTGCACCTGCATCCACGGAAAGATCCGGACATCAGGCTGAAAACATGAACACACGGATGTCATAGAATTGGAAGCCTTTATTGTCATTACACTCCGCACAACGACATTTAGAGAGCAACCCCTGATAGATGTATTAGAACAGAAATATTAGGCCTATAGGAATATACTATATCAGATGATAGCATCCGTGAGGTCAGTTGTTATTTTGCAGGCACGCATCAGCAGGCCGACATTCATTTGAATATCACAAATAAGAACCTGCAGTAATATTAGACTAATATTGCACATAACATCACAGTAGTATAATTCCAGGTGAAATAAGAGCACTACATACTTTCTGTGTATGTGCGAACACTATTACTTCCTAGATTATTATCGACTATTTAGTGGGATAAAGCGGTGACGTCACTGTGACGCAATAGCCCGAACAAGATGATGAAGAAACAGGCCGTGTCCTCACCCCTGTCACATAATGTAGGCTGGAGATTTTGGTGATGTTTCCCAACGCTACGGTTGCTGCCACGGCTCAGTAGGTCCGCACAGAGCGCCGCTTCCTCCCGCTTCAGGGGAAAAGTGTTCTCACACTGATACTGGAGCGCCCCCTTGCGTCTTGATCCAGGACGAGCCGTGCGTTGTGCCCCGAGAGCAACTGGAGCAAGGATCCTAAAATAGGCTAGTGGCGGGAGTCAGATGTGCTCCAGATGAGAGATGTGAACCATTGTAACCTTAGGTGCTCACCTCTTTATTTAAGGAAGAAACCTTTACTGCCTGAAAAAGTAAGTTTTATATGTGTTCATATGTGAACGTATATTATGAATAATAGGTTCATGAATAACCTGTGTTATTTGGGGAAAATATAATGTACAGCCTAAATGGTTTTTAATTTCATAGGTTTAGTGTGTGGGGGGGGGGTGTGTAGTCAATTTCAACACTATATTTGTAGTTGTAGGGCCTAATTTGGCCATATTTCTACTTAAAAATGCATTCCCACACTGCCAAGTGTATGTTTTTTGTAAGGTATCATGTGCAAAATCATTACAACTGTTCTTCACCCACGTCACTGCTCTTAAGGTGTCAAATGTCCTTTGTGGGAAGAGATCTATCTCAAGAAGCAGAATTAAGGTAAAAACACAATTCAGTATAAAACATAAAGAGAAAATGTAAAGACAGGACAATTTCATATAGCCCCCAGTGAGACAAGTTTTTTTTTTTTTATCTATACTCAAGATTATGTCGTTATTGGTTTATTTACCAGCAAATTATTCAAAGCAAGCATACAAGAACAACGGTGGGGTCGTGCTTCAGCGAGTTCACTATAGCCCACATTAGTGCGCGGACCACGAGAGTTGCCTATCACAGCATAACAGCCTGCAACCAAAACGTCATCAACGTTTCCATCTGATAAAAATCATCGCAGGTCTGCCGTGTGGCACCCAGAGTGACTCATCTCTGCCGGGACTCGAACCCGGAGCCTCTGGATTAGAAGTCCAGCGCGCTATTCCATTGCGCCACAGAGACTGCGCCAAGACATCCCGGCTCTTGCACGGTTTACATACTCAGTATCCTCTCAAATCGTTGCTCTCTGCATCCTCGCAGCATCAGGACCAGTCTGAGCCGAGATCAAGCTACCCGGTGCTGACCACCAGAGGGTGCTGTTGCCACACGCTGATGTGGGAAGTCCCTCGGAGATGCGGCAGGTTAACGGACATACAATCGGAAGTTCAGTGTTGGGGAGTACAGAAATAAAGGTCGCCGTGACAGCAGATGTGCGCGTTAACATGTGTTCGCAAGTGAGGCTTTAACTTTGAAAGGGCGCCAACAGGACGCTTGTTTCATTTTAGCTAGCTCGACGCTTGTCGCTCGAATAGCCTCCACAGAGCCAAGATGGTGCCTCTCGGAGCTTTGAATTTCCCGTTTTCCCCGTTGACGGATCTAGAAACAAAAGCGACACAGACTAGGATGAAGATATCCAGTCTAAAATAATTTTGATCCAATTCACAGAGGCAATATAAAATTGATTTCTAATTAACAATGGAAGAGCAGCGGATGGTGCGTGAAACCTATATTAGAAATAGCTGAGTGAAAACGTGTTTTCTCTAATGGAAATTAGACATACGGGCATTTTTACCCCTCATAGTGTTTCCCTCCACGTGTAAGTCCTTTAAATGGAAATAGTGCAGAACTGTCACTGCATGGAATAACACTAGTGGGGTTGCACCGAGATTGCATCAGATAACCAATTAACGCACCTCCTCCATATTCCCGTCGCTGTGTGACACCTTAATCCATTTCATGCCACCTCTGCTGCTTTTGTTCACTTTTCATGTTAAGCACACCTAAGCAGAACACAGACCCAGGTTTTTGTCCCATGCAGCCGGATTTGTGGAGATTTCTGCTACCGTAGGTGGGATGACAACCACTATAAACGATGAGTTCTTAAGCTTTTTCTTGGTATTTCACCAGTGTCAGTAAAATTGGTCAGGTTGCCTTGAACCTCACAGAGCCTCCCCAGTCTGCAAATCCATTCCTCCTGGATATATGAGGCAGCAAGTGAACATTTTGTCACATTTTGTTTTGTGGTGGAGGCAGTGTGATGCTTTGGGTGATCTGCTGGGAAGCCTTGGGTCCTGCCATTCACGTGGATGTTACTTTGACATGTACCACCTACCTAAAGATTGTTGCAGACCAAGCTCACCCCTTCATGGAAACGGTATTCCCTAATGGCTGGACACAGCGTTCAGCAGGATAATGCACCCTGACATACTGCAGAAATGGTTCAGGAATGGTTTGAGGAGCACAACACGTTGAAGGTGTTGACTTGGCCTCCAAATTCCCACAGGCACAAGCCTCAATAAGCTTGGCCTCTGAGCATTAAGACCTGATGACGTAACCCTCTTTGGAGTTTGCCTAGCCAGTGAAACACTGACAGACATCAGCTCATAGTTTGTGTTTGAAAATGAGTTTCCTACTCTAATAGTAGTAGTAAGTAGCATCTCAGCCATGTACGGCAATTCAATTGTTCTTGGTAAAGCCATGGGACACACAAAATGTAGCAATTTGAAACCAATTTTGCAACTTCTCTAAGGGTTCAAATAAATGAGGAAATACTTGTTCTCTGCAAGTTATAATCTGTCATTAAAATGGAGAACTGAAACTTGTCTGTGGAGTAATGAGTCGCTTCCTTCTAGCAGCAGATGCAGGAAAAGTGTCTATTTTTCTTAGACCTCAGTTTGGTTTCAAATCTGCTAACCACACACTTCTTAAAGACTTGACTTGCTTTAGAGATATCAGAATGTCCAGGTGTACATGCCCCAAGACGCTCTGCAGGGTGACCTATTGGTCTGCTTTGTAACCAATTTTATTCTCCATTCATAAATGACCATTAGGACACTTAATACACAGGCTTACTGTATGTACTATTTCCACTCTGATGCACAGTTGCTCACCAGCTGATCCAAGGAACTTGCACAAAGGTGAGACTCATCACTGTCTGCTTTCCAAAAGTAGAGGATGTACAGTATATGAAACAAGAAATAAAAGCTCTGTACACATTGAGAAAACAAGTGATGTCAGCTGACTAGCTTAACACAATTTTGTGAAAAAATGTGAATTGCAGATTTTACAGACTATTTTTCCATGCACAAAAAAATGATAAAGTAGTATGAATAATAATAATAATAATAAACTTTATTTATATAGCACCTTTCATACAAGAAATGCAGTTCAAAGTGCTTTACAACAAAGATATTAAATGCACCAAGTGCTTAACACAATAGAATGCCATA
>JAVQJF010022792.1:0-27730 GCA_036023855.1 Gadopsis marmoratus | reverse complement strand
GACCCTCTTGGGGGCCAATCTTTCCCCCGGAAAGAATAGTTTTTCTATTTTAAAGTTGAATGCATCAATCTGGTGCAAATTAAGAGCAAGATTAAGAGGCTAGATCTATGACGAATTTGTGCTGTTTTAAACAGGATTGTTCTCTTGTAAACAATTTAATCATCTTTGGATGGACCTGAACCTTAAACTGCTCTGTATATAAAGTAGTTCGAACTCCATCTCTAGCTGCAACAGTAACATGCTGCTGACACTCATATTTCAGTATTAATAATCCCATTATGTATAATATATCATTCAGAGAGATGAAACCACTACTTCAAGCTGATATACTTAGCACAAACAATACTGTACTATTACTTAAGTAGGATTTTACATGCAGGACTTTTACTTGTGAGTATTTGTACATTGCTGCATAGGTACTTTTACTTAGTATTAAAGGATCTGAGTACTTCTACCACTGTTTAATAGCCTAATGTCACATTCCTGTGTTTAAAGTTTAATTATAACAATAGGCCCATCAGGCACATGTCACTGTATACTGTATATTGCACAATACATTTAATTGTGAAACGTTCAAAGTAAACTTACTTAGGCCTACAAAGTGACACAAGACATACAGTATTTATACAGTTAGCGTCACTGTCGTTGACGTTGACAATAATCGGCGTTGACGACAGGTTCGCTAACGAGCCAAGATGAAAGACCTGCATGACATTATCATGAACATTGAACGAGACAGGGGAATGTATCTGCTTACTAACGTTACACAGCTAAAACTTTTTTAACCACAGTAGCAGATGTATCAGAAATTATACTCATTTTTCAGCGACAGTAGCGACCGGAATCTCAGATTGCAGACTAGGAAGTAAGTTCAGACCTCGCCAAACTGTTCAAACGAGGTCCCGCCTCGGACTTGGCCATAAGCCAATCATAGTTTCGGATGGCGGGGTGGCACCTGGGGTGGCCAATCAGATTCCAAGGGTGGCCCGTGCCACCCAAGGCCCCCCCTCTGGACACGCCTATGGCGCTGACGGGTTCATGACAGTGCTGCGATTTTTGAGGCCAGGGAATCGACCTCAGTGTCTTCTCCAAATGGAAAGCACATGAATGTAGTGTTCTGGTCGAGTAAAGCAAAGTCTTGAAAACGTTTGTCAAAGTCTGACCGGACATTTTCAATCTGCTCTGTGAAGCACTGTCAAGCTGCGCATAGTAGTTCCTCTTTCGCTGTCATGTCTTTGAACAGCACACTTGTGCTGTATCGCTTTGGTCCGTGGACTCGTCGAGCTGCAGTGAGAAACACTCGCAATCTGCTATGTCCTTCCAAAGTTGCTGCGTCAAATCATCAGCAATCACTTCACAGCGCCATGTAACTGTGCTTCTGGATAGCCGAACGGCTTTGATGGCGGATACTATTTCAGGTTTGTTTTTAAAATCCCGAAACAGCGAGTCTGCTGCCCCAACGAAGGCCTCTTTTACCCTTTGTCCATCTTGGACTGGCAGAATGGCCCCTCTTTATGTCAGTCAAGTGGTTAAGTGGCAGATGCCACAGGGCGGTGGGACGAATATTTGGAAATTGTTTTTTGAAATGCACGCAATCTACCACCATGGCCTTTACGATCTACTGGTCGATTGCGATCGACGTATTGGTCACCCCTGAGCTACATATTTACTGTACTGACATGAGTGGCATCAATATTCTCTTAAGCCTCTGTAAGAAAATGTTGAACTATTCCTTTATAAGCACTAAGGGATATGGGGAACAGGTTGCAAGAAGAAGAAGAAGAGGAGAAAATAAAAACCAGTGTATGTGAGAGAGAAAAGCAGGTTTGGAGAAGAACATGGAAGAGGGGAGTTAAAGGACAGGTCTATGGATAGGAGAGACGGAGCAGAGCGGCATATGACTGGTCGTCTATGGAGGTTGATGACCAGCCCCTGTCAGTCAAGCTCACACAGAGAGAGCAGGGCCCTGCCATCTGCTCCAAAGTTAATGGGAAGGAGACAAGGTGGGGAGGTGAGAATTGTCGACACAGCCCGGAGAGGCTGGAGAGAGAGGGGATGGTGGGAGGGTGGAGGTCTAACTGAGAAAGAGAAGAACGAATGTGGATGGAATAAAGCAGGGTGGAGACCAAGGACAGGAAAGATCATTTAATGAGATGGAGGTGGAGAAGAGTCGATGATGGATTAAATGAAGGTGGAGGCCAATAGAGCGAAGACGAGTGTAGAGGGTATGCCATCAATATGTGCTGTGGGCCTCATTGTGGCTCTTAATGTGATTTTCCAATTCATAGAAGCCCATTGACAACGAACTCTGGTAAAAGCATTCCTACCAATTATGTTAAAATATGTTTACATAGTATTATATTATTTTGGAGTTAATATCCTTAGCTGCCTTTATTAGAGTTACCAGCAATGTTTATTTTTCAGGAAAGGAGTCCGGCTCAAACTGTACAGACATCATACGTAGAACCTTCTGGTTTAGTGTCAAGTGTTTTCTATTTCAATGGAATCACTGCAATCAGTGGATCTGTTCAAAAACACAAAGTAAATCTGCATGGAGCTTTCACATAAAGTTCATCTTTGGCGATATTTGACGTGCATATTCACCGTCTTGCCAGTCCTTTGAAAGAATTAAAACCCTAATAGTCCTAACTGGAGGAAGCTATCATATTATATGATTGGGAAAGAGTGTGGCTTTGGTTAAATTATTAAAAAGTCAGCTTTGGCTTTTTCGAATCTTAACCACTTAGAACACGGTCGTTCTCTAGCCATGACTATTGCTTTGAGTTGTCTAAACACAACCAAAAACACATAAATCATGCTTTAGAGGCCAAGAGAGGATTTTGTAGTTCCCTTGTTATGTTGAAAAATCCTTTTAGCATCACCACAAAACATTTTCTTATTCAAACTAGTTTAGACTTTTTGAGACACAAATGTATTTACTGTGTGGAGGTGGCATGCAACCATATTGTTTTGTTGCAAAGGCAGAGCAGGGATCAGAGTTCATGCCGGCCCTGCATTCCTCACATGCTTTTGGATTTTCAGAGTCTTGTATTGAATGTGAGCTTAATGCCTAATCAATTGCTTTTGTGATCCTCTGAGAGCTTCTTAATAGAGTATGTAGTAACACCCCGCTGAGGTCACAGACCTTTGACAGTTCAATTACACCCCCTTATTCACAATGGGATAGATGGTGACACACAGCCAGATCAGAATAACTATTTCAGAAAGGCGTCTGAAACATCTGCTCAGTATAACTCATGAAAGCACACACATGAAGATGCAGTTTATCTCACTGATAAATATTCACATAGGGTGCACGTTTTGGACAAAGTCACAAGGTCACAGCACGTGTGGGCCTCGATGGTCAGACAACTCTTTATGCCCGGGTGTAAATGTGTGTGCGTCTCCCATTACAATTCCAATCTATAAAAAAACAAAATCAGAACGGGGTCAAGTCAGAATTATTAAAATGGCCGCACATCACTAAGTTTGTGCGGTCGCTCGCCTGAGCCTCACACCACCTGTTCAGGAAAGTAGGAACTAGGTCAGAGCTAGCCAAAGTCACAACCAGGCAAAGTTAGCGAGGCCGGGTTAGAATTCAGGTCTCAGAACGAGGCTTTCCTCTCAGCCATCACACACACTCCACCCCCTGCTGTTGGACATGAGCGATACTGGGAGTGTTTCCTCTGAGGTTCACCCCCTCCCTCAGGTTCACCTCCTGACTGGACAACAGATGGACTGTAGCGGAGCCCAGACAACAACACCTCCTGCTACTGTGTGTGTGTGTGTGTGTGTGTATGTGTGTGTGTTGTTAGGTCAGCATGGCTGCAGATGCAGGTGTGATCCTTCATGTCTTTTGTTGACACCGATATCAGTCATTGTCCAAACATGGATTGTCCAGTTTGCCTTTGTTAGCGTTTGTCTTATTCAGGGTCAATGTAGCTGTATGTCCATCAAGCCGAACACCAAACCTGAAAGTCTCTAACAAAGACACTTTGCTCATTTTATTAGTAGCTTTTTCAAATGCACCTTTTAGTGTTGAGGTGGTTTTTTAATCTTAATGAAAAGCCATTTCCCATAATTGCTTGAATCAAAAGTGAATTCATCCATCTCTATGGATACAGATAAGAACAAGTTTTAACACTGCGTAATGCACCTCCAGCTGTCATGCATGAACTTGTCTGGTAATTCTTCTTTCTATCTGCAGCTGACAAAGGTGAACAGAAACAAAACCCAAAGTGTTGAATTGTGCTTGTTTAATCCACACACAAACAGAAATGTAACAAGGATCGTTTGTGGTTTTAGGGGGCGTTACGCTCTGGAACTATTATTTTGGTTCTTTTGGACAGCCTGGTGGAGTCTTGTTGTCACACTCAAGTTTGGTACCATCGTACCTCTACAGAGACCTACAGTAAAACCAGTGCTCACAGGTGTGTGTGGCAACCCCATGCTATAACTGGAGACGTTACTCAGAAGGCCTGGGCAGATAGACAAACTGCTATTTAGTAATAGTTACATCACTTATATCCCCATAGAACCACAAATTGTCATTGTGCATTCAGATTAAAAATGTGCTAAAATGCCTAAATTAGTGAGCTCCAAAAGTGTTGGTAGGTGTATTTTTTTACTTGGCTCTTGACTTGAGCATTGTACTAAATAGATTTTCTTGAGTCACAAAGTGAATAAGCATATTAAACAAAATGTTGAAATATTACTTAATTATCACTTATTTTCAAAAGTGACACATGTTGAATAAACTCTATGGTCGTTTCCATGCCCTGATCTGTGGTGGTGTTATCCTGGGATGCATATGTATGGTGTGTCTGATATTTTATTATTACATACTCCACTAGTTCTCTATGTGATACATACGAGAAAAACCAATAATACACTTTACAATTAAAGACAAACAACGACCATTGTACAGGATAAATGAAGACTGACTGTATGTCACTGTATGACCTCTTGGAATCAAAGCAGCCGCCTATCAGTCACTCGCTGTCAGTAAGTTCATGGATTCCTGCTGTGTTGCTGCTAAAAGTTGAGAATGTTTGCAGTTTGAAGCCTTTGTAATGACAGAACACAGCCTTCCACAGTTTGCCGTTCATAATCATCACTCAGCCGCTGAACACGTGCATATGTTATGGCAACAAATTAGACATTCAAAAGTACAACAAACATTTAGCGCCTTGTCAAACAGAGCAGCCCTGTCTGCACAGACTCCTGCTGTGTGGCGCTACTGTTCTCAAGCTGCTCTAAGGCTCTGCTTTATACTGTACACACACACACACACACACGAATATGAGTGCGCACACGCAAACATGCAGGAAAACACATTTAAATACGCAAACATGTACGCATGAATATGAATATGGTAGCACAAAAATGCACGCGCACACACACACACACACACACACACACACACACACACACACATACAGACAAATACGAACACTCCCACACACACTGGTCTCCAACAGTGGTGAGAGTCTATCAACACTTAGTGACATCTGGCAGGGATGCTGCCTTGTGAAGACAGGCTCTACTGAGCCTGCTTGCTATATTCACAATGTGTGTGTGTGTGTGCGTGTGTGCGTGTGTTTGTTCGTGTGTGTGTGTGTGTGTGTGTGTGTGTGTGTAGGTGGGTGAGTGGGTGGGTGTGTGCTGGGTTGTGTTCTGCCAACATCTGGAGTCTAGACTGAATGACTCTGAGCTAGTGGCCAATAGTCCGTCTCCCAGTCACCCACTCTGTTGACTTAGGTGCTGCAGTGCATTCCTGTACCTGTATGTCTGTGTGTCTTCCAAGGGCCTGAGGGGAAGCCGTGCACTGTCAGCCTGTGCTGAAACGCTGGTGGCAGGTGTAAGTGTGTTCAAAGAGAAAGACTGCGTGCTAAAATTACACGCTCCGTACACACGGTTTAGTAATCAAGCATCAAAATATAAAATCTGAATAAATGTTCAGAGGAACGGACCTTTTTAACTGCTGACGTTCTGACATTTGTCATAGTTAGAAAACCACACACCATTGGTAATGGCATTAGTTACACCTGTGCCTTTCCTGCTGCGTCAACATCTCTGACCTCAAAATTCTCTGCACTTGCTCTCAGAACAAAATATTATTGATTCCAACCATAAAAACGGATTATTGAAGATGCAGAGCAACCCTTTCTTCGTAGTCAAAACTTTAAATTTAAAAAAATGCCTGTATGTATATATGGAATGCACATGGCCAACACCTGTAGACGTTTTCACTGACATTCTTCAATGATGGGTCTATTTGTGTATTTTGTGTATTGTACCTATAGCAACTAGCATTATAAAACCACGTACAGGTAATGGCTAGCCCTTTCTAAACAGAGATCCTGCAATACTGCCACAGGGCTAATTTACACTGAAGCACACAACTTGTGTGTGACTTCAGATTCCATGCCGGCATTCCAGAAGCAAAAGAGGCGTGACACAACAGTGTCAGCGTCTAGTGTGATACATACGCATCATTGATCCTGTTCCAGAGGGTAACGTGCTCCTCATTGTCAACCCAATTTGCAGACATTTTCAGTCGCACACATATCATGTTATGAAAACGTCACACGCCTGTCCCGTCCTGCCGGCTCCTCCATTTCACACAGATGCCGATTTGGCTCTGTTACTACTGCAATGACCCTCCGTTCCGTGTTTGTATGTTTTATACAGATGGCGAGGCGGAATAATAGTGCAAAATTCTCTCCTTGAACAGCCTGTATGAAAGGGGCTATTGCCAGTAGTGTCTAATCTTTGCAGCTTTGTTAACTAAGTAGGCCTTGAGTAAGACAATTTGTCATGTAACGGTAGGAAAAGCACAAGTATAAATGATGGAAGTAGCGATGGCTGAATTCCATTTAGCTGCTGGAGTTTCAGTGTCCTGGTGTGGTGCGTGCTGGCTCACTGTCACGCAGTCGTGTCTTACTGGGATGCTTGAATGGAACAGAGCCGTTGTTAATGCTATTAATAATGCCGGCGCTTTTCCTACTATGAGCTGCTCCTGCGTACTGATTGGGAATCAATGGAGAGGAGGAGCTCTCTGCCTCTGCTCTCTCCGTCCCCGTCTTCCAGTCAAGCACTTGAGCTAATTAAGTCTGTAATTACACAGCGTTGTGTTTGTTTACTCCTCCAAATACCAGACTTAGACAAGTAATTTCGGGGGTGCTCTCTGAAATGTCATGTAATGAGCAGGACAGATGACATTTGGACATTAAATGTTTTGTTTTTGCTTGAATCTCACAGCCCAAGTTGTGTTGTAGACTTTTTTCTTTTTGTTATCAGTGCGATGGCTTTTTCCTCCGTTTCTGTGTGATGTGTTTTACAGTGATCAGTGTCATTTTGAAAATACTGGAGTGAAATGGAATGTAATGGTAAGATATGTTGTTTTATCAAAATCCACTCAGTAGTGTCTGAAATGATGATGATTTGGGAAGTGCTGGAATACTGTGGTGAACTACATCATTATCAAAATCCAATCAGCTAAGTCTTGGATTTGTGTGTGACACATTTGACAAATAGACGTTTGACTCATGGGGGGTGTTTGCTCATTTGTTCCTCTGTTCTCCTCTGATTTTTTTCACTGTTCTTATGGATTAGTTGCCAGTCACTGGGGTTTCACTGTGGGGGACAAAAGATGGTAATTTTTCAATGATAGAACATTAGAGCATTAGACTGAAATGTGTATATGAAGTGTGCAGGGAATTGCCAGGAAACGTTGCCAGACTCTAACAATCTGAACTCTATTGTTTTAAAGTCTCCCATTTAACAAAAGCAGTGATTCTCTCTATTTCCATGGGAACAATTTGCACTTGACAGAGAGCAAAGGCGCTGCGGTGGAGGAGGGCAGTGAGGGAGGCAGCGTGCCGGCAGGCAGCAGGTGATGTGTCTGCCCTCTGAATGCCTCCACATGCTCTGTGTCCGTGGATTTATGGCCGTGCCACCGTCGGACCGGATCCCCCACCGGCTGGGGGTCAGAGGGCACCGTGGTGCCCTGTACAGCTGGCCAGCTGGTCCTGCTCAGCCCTGCCACCCACCAGCTGAAAGGGAGAGCTACACACAGACACACAGGCATACTTATGCACACATACCGTCATGTACACACTCCTGGCCAGATATCCAGCACAGATGCCGATGCAGGACAACCATGTTGGCATTGATGCATCCTTGAGCGAGTTTGCAGATGCACACCAGTGGGGGGGAACAGGCCGGTAGCAGACGCACTTAACACACACCCTGTAAAGGCAGGGGCTCACATAAAAAAGGGTTCTATTTGATTTCTGAATAAGCACGCAACTGTTATTTCCACTTTCTTACTGCAATGCAATGTTTCCGAGTTATTTCATGTGTAGCGTACTGGGTTCCATAAGTTCTGTCAAAATATCTGGTTCTTTGATAAAGAGTCAAAAGCCTGTGTACATAAGTGTGTCAAATTCATCAACTCTGATGAAAACACCTAATCATCGAGCTTGATGCTGCCTTCATGTCACATTGGAGTTGCTGTAATTACCAGTTTCCAACTAAATACTTTTTAACTTCTTAGAGTTCTAATATATCCGACTTGGCGTATCATAAAATGGAAATGCCCCACAAGGTAAACATATATGGATGCTTCACATCAGCTAAAAGATTTCCCCTCAAATTCTTCAATGTGTGGGTCTGTCGCCTAGCAAAAGACCTTTACCAGCTCTGTTCAAAATGTCTGGATGGATAAACATTTCAGACAACGAAGAGGGCACAGCTCAGTGCTACTATAGTAAAATAATAGAAACATCATTTTTAATAATAAATTCTTACTGAGGCGTCGTTGTAAAAGCTGCTGGTCGGTCAACATGATAAACATGCAGGTTTGCTTTCTGGTGACCATGCTAGCTCCTCCCTCAAGAGCCTCCCACAAAATTCACTCCTCTGACTGGCCTGCTCACCACTGCAATGGCAGCTGAGGCTCATGATATCGCAGTATTTAGAGCCATCTGCCATGCCAAAGTAGAACAAACATGATTTCTTTAGAAACAATAGTGAAATAATTAAAACTCATGACATCAGCATATAGTATCATTAAATTGTGTATGTTGAGGAACGTTAAACTGAACACAGAAGATTACGCTTGATGCACACACGAACCAGCTTTGACGCTTTCAGCCTCCCTCACAGTCTGATGCCATTCTAGCAGGCGTGTCCACGGCGTCCCTGTTCCACTATCTCTCACCTGTAAATGTATATAAACTGACAACATACATGATGCACTTAATTCCTTTCTGACTTTGTCTTCACACATAAACAGCAAAACTAGTTTTCTGTGCTTGTAGTCAGTGTGACCCAGTGCGGTGTTTAAGGAAAAGAGATAGTTTTTGTATCTGTGCAACTGATGCATCAGTTGCCTGAGATTTCACCATTTTCACCAGACAGAAACGGAGAAGAGCAATTGATAGAGGGAGGGAGACACCTTGTTAATCCTCTGTTCTGTCTCCTCCTGCTCTCTGTGATCACTTTCCATTGTTTTAATGAAGTCGAATTCACAATTCTACGGAGGTTGGACACATGGTGGAACACAGAGGACAGATCCATTCAGCTAAGGTGACAAAATGAATGACAAGAATATTGTGGATCTAAATACCATAGACCATTCTTGCCCTTCTTTCTGTGTCTCTTGCCCACATATCCTCTGTGCACTATTCTAACCAAGCAGATCTCCCTTCTCTCCATGAGCTAAGAGCAATATTATCCTCACTCCTGACACGGTAGTTCCAACCAGAATCAGGTCAAAGGCAGGCCTGCCAGAGACCGAGAGAGGAATAAAAATGTACCCAGCTGTCCATAAATAAGAGGTGAATGTTAGAAAGGTGATACTGTGGAGTATTGTGGAGTCACTTTTTGACAGCGCAGATCCCTGCCAAGAACTGAGTCATTGCAGAAGGACACACACACACACACACACACACACACACACACACATATTTTTCTTTGGAGGAATGTGTATGAGGCCATTTCTAGTTCAGGTCAGGGTGCCACGGATAATAAATGAGTCTCTAGTGATCAATCCACTCAGATGGTGTATGTGTTTGTGTGGTTTTTTTTACATCTGTATGAACTTGTATATACGAGCCCCCCCCTACCCCCTCTCACAGGTCAGTGCCTTAAACCTAGCATAATAAACAGGGCTGTATGTATCCACTTTATAACATGACATTCTCCATTCACAGCGCTGTCATCGTGGAGCCAGTTACCGCCTCCCATAGCGTTTTGCTGACAGACATTTTAAATTAGACTAATAAATTGCCTAGAGCGCTGCCTCGTGCTTTCTAAAAGCCCTGTTACCCGGAGACAAATTAGCACGCTGCAGGTATAAAAACTGGGATCTGCACAAGAGGCCAAGTTGTTTTTATGAGGCAAGGCCTAAATATCCGAATGGAGATGTGAGGGTCATCTGAGCAGGGCATACGAACAGAGAGTAGGCATGATAAGAAACAAGAAAACAGGCTTTTATACATTATTGATGAGTCAGTGCCTCTGCGTAGTGAGGTGTGTGTGTGTGTGTGTGTCATTATAATGCATCCTGCACTAATAGGATGGATGTGACATCTCAAAGCCAGTCAGAATATGAGAAAATGTGTTCTGGCTTGATATGTGATCAGAAGTGTGGGAACAGGATATGTGTGAGTGTGCTGGCTAACACCCAGTCAAAGCAGTGGAAAAAAAGTGAGAAACAGTTTGAAGTCTCTTTCTATAGAGCAGGTTCTGTTGCTGCAGCGGTGGGCTTTGTCAGTGCTCATTTAGTTGTATTCTTTCAACTCTCAGAGCAAGCCTTAACATCCTCTCCAGATGAATTGAGCTGCACTTAAGACGAGAGTGGATGGAAATTAAGCTCCTACACAATGCGTGGGCAGCGCTGCCAAAGCACATGACAAAGTGGAAAGTGTTGTATTTCAAACCATATAATGTTTCTCGTGATGTGATGCAATGTGGTCAAAGCAAAAAGGGAAAGTGGAGAACAAAAGGACAGGGAAAGGAGAGAGGGAGAGAGAGAGAGAGACAGAGAGAGAGAGAGAAATCAGAGCAAGCCATATAGCCGGCCAGATAATTGACACTCTCAGAAAACAAGCCACCACTTCTCCTCTTCCTCTCGTCGGCTTAGTGCCGTGCTGTTGCTGAAGTTATTGTGCCCATTGTAAGTCACAAAGCAGGGAGGAATGTTTGGCCGGCTCTCTGGGAAACGCCACTTCAGGGTCCACAGCTGTCACAGCCTGGGGACTTGAATTCTGCCACAGAGAGTTCAATGGTGAGGAGCTGGCAGAGGGAGATATGCTTTTTATTTAAGGATGGCATGCTGTGAGAGGACTTGATGTGAAACCAAAACAGGCTGCTCTGATATTCAGTTACTCACTTACACGCTCTTAGCTGCTCTTGCTTCCCACAATCACAAACTATTGCTATCATTATTCCCCATCGCTCTTACTCAGAAACTCTTAAAACCTTTCGCCTTTTTCTCCTCTTTTATGCTCTTTCTTTGTCTTTCTCCACCCTTCCTTAGATCTCTCCTCTTCCTCCCTCTTTTCAAAAGCTCCAGCTCGTTCTGTATTGGGCCTAAACCTGAATAAACAATCGTCTCTCTGTGGCGAGAGCTTCCCATCCCGCTTCCTAAAGGAATGCTGCCTCCCATCCTCCGCCTCACCATGGTTACTGGGAATCTGCTGGGAATCGCATTTTACACAGAGGTGAATGTGGGCGCTTACTTCAGAGAGACTCCAAAGACTGTTCAATGTGCATTTTGCAATTCCGCGTTCACTCATTTAAATTCAGTCTTTGATTAAATCAGAAAAAGAATGCTTTTTCAAGGCAGGCAAAACTATAAAAAGACAAAATGCAGGTGCAGAGTTGATCCGCCATCAATTCACTGACATAATTACCAACAGTGAAAATTAAATCAGTTTTATGACTCCTTCACATTAATAATCATATTCAAACATGGGACTTCTAAATGAAGAGATTAGAATTCGACTAGGAAATGCAAAAAGCTGCAACAAACAAAATGCATTTGTTACACTCAGCTGTCACTATCATCCACTGATTATTTATGTTGATGAAAAATAAGAATTTCAGGATACAAGACACTCCAACGGTCAGCTAAATAGGTTTTCATGTAATTGTAGTTTGTATGTATGTTTGTATGTAAACTGCACCCTTCAAAACTTTCCAAAAAGAATAAAAGCTTTTCTACAGATCACGGAGTGCCTTTATTCCGCGTGATCACTCGAGCTCCGCTTTTTGTCCAAAGAGTGCCTGATGCCACAATCCCGGCAGCAATCCAGCCTCCTATGTGTTGTTGAAATAAAATGGTCCCTTTCTTCCAACGGCCTTGAAATCAAATCATTAAAAAATGTTGACTCAGTGATTGTGTTGAAATACTTCCACAATTGAACCCTGGCTCTAGACCACATATGTTTTGGTTGTAGTTTGTGTTGTAGAGCCTCTTCTCTCCCTGTTGTCTTATTATGATAATGACCAAACCCTCGCATTCCTCAGCAGTGATCTCATTTTATAGCACAATACTGTGTGAGACCGACAATGTACTGGCATCCAGAAGGCCTTGGAGATCTACTATGTCTCGCCTGCTTGGAGGTTCACAAACCTCAGGGATGATTAGGGAATTAGAGGAATGGAAAACAATGCACCACGCAATCTCCATCTATTTGGCTCGGAGCAGCCTTGGTCTGTTCTGCTTAAATGACATCGTCTTTCTCAGCTTTAATAGCCTAGCAAGGTCGTTTCCCTGCAACGCCCCCCACCTACCAACAACTACAGCACTCCTGTTTGATGTCAGGCATTGTACCCAATGCGTTAGTGAGGGATTGAATTAATAATAGGCAACGAGGTCCACATGTGTGTTTTTATTATAACATCTACTCTGCAAAAATATGATCTTTTCTAAAAAAAAAAAATTTGTTTTAAGTTTTTAATTAGTGTAAAAGTAACACAGTAAAGATGATAATGGTAGTGGTGGAAGAAGAATTAAGACCCTTTACTTGCTCCATCACAGGTAAAGTCCTGCAACACATAATACTAGCACATAAGTATTATAAGTAATTATGTACAGTACTTGAGTAAATGTACTTAGTTATATTCCACCATCGTATGACAGTACATTAAAATATTTTTTAAAAGCAACGATTATATAGAAAATCCTCAATATTTTTTTTCCAAATGCTGTTCAATTTTAGTAACTGCTATTAGAAAAAGGCAGGAGACACACTGTACTCACACAATTGACAACCACTAATCTCAAAGATAGACTGATTTTATTACCATATATGTTTTTTAGTATATCTGAGCTGTTCATGGTACTGAACTGAAGAGTTTAGACTGAATAGAAATATAAACCACTCAAGTAGACCACAGAGGAATCACACACACATACGCACTCATAATAAAACATCCCCCCTCCTTACGCAAATACTTGCATATTTCTCTAACAAAAATGCAAATCTAATTTTGTGCACTTCCATCTCTCCTCTTTCCTCCTTTAAGCCCCCCCACCCCACACACACACACACCCACACCCACACCTCCCCTACCACCCCCATCTCCAGCTTTGCAATTAGAGCTATTTGCATCTGACTGAGAGGCCATTAGAATAATAATTAGCCTGACCCACCAGAGAGGGAAGGCCTTCGTCAGCTCTACACCAGCCACCAGCCTGAAGGCGCACACACACACACACACACACACACACACACACACACACACACTTTACCGGCCGAGAGAGAGAGAAAGAGAGAGAGAGAGGCCAGCACATACATGTAATTCCATTAGCCAAATACGTCTCTGCAATTAATCTGCACAAACAAGGTTTCTGGGGTTTTCATTTTTGCCCAGGTGGGCTTGAAAGTTTTTCTTTTTTGTATGTGTGTTGCAAGAAAAAGCACCAAGCGTGAAACCTTTTAGCAGCGCTGCAATTTAGGGGACTGAAGAGAATTCAAGAAAATTTAGCATGACTTCCAGAAATTACTCTGAAATTACTATGCATGTTTTTTGTTTTCATGGAAGTGCTGAACTAATAGTACTCCATACTGGCAGGATGCACTTCTGGCAAATGGGATGAAAAATGGGTGTCACATGCTTTTAGCAGATATGTGCTAATGTGCCCAATTTCCAGTCTCATTATGGCATTAATGTACAAATCTCTGGCCTGGGTGGTGATTATTCACATTGAAGGGAAAAATAATCACTAATAATTAGCTGTGTTTGAGTATCACAGAGACCAGAACCACGACAGGCGCAAACTACACCTTCATCACAGTGAATCAGTGAAGTTACCGCAAATCCAAAAAAGGCTGTTCAGTTACATGTAGCATTTATTCTGCTGGTGTGGTCATGTACGCAGGCCACCTGTGTCTGCTGCTAGAGCTTACACAAATGACTCCATGTTTTATTATACAAATTAAGAGGCGATTCCACCAGCAGCCTCCACAGCAAAGTGAATGTCATCATGTGTCCTTGTCAGACTTTGGCTCTGAGGTGGTCTGACTACATGTGCATTAGATACAGAGGCAGGTATAGAAGAAGCCCTTTCCTGCAGCAGCACCACTGTATACATGTTGAGATTTATACTGACTATTTCCTCGCTTGTGCATGCCCTCTGGAATGGCACGGAATGGCATGGAATGTTTATTGACCTGATGCTCCTATCAGCAGGATGACGTTCTTTGGTTAGGCTTAGGCCCAAAAACAAAACATCGGTTAGTTTTAGGGTGACATCATGATTTGTGTTAAAATCGTGGTTACAGTAACCACTTAGTTAAGGCAAGGGAAGGATCATATAATATATAACAATCAAACACAAACCATACCTAATGTTCGCCACGTTAGCCGGCTAACGTGTTAGCAATTGTTTGCTGGTACATTAGCTTTAACAACTTTATATGGTTAATATGTCACATATTATGTTTTCAGCTTGTGCATTCCCCCAAGTGGAAAACAACCCAAACCATTAATGCCGTTGTCATATAAATTAAATGTTACAACCTAAAATTCATCAGTTAGCAATTTGTTTGACTTTGGTTAGTCCACTATGGCTCCTTCTATTTCTATCTTTGCAAGACTCCAGTTTTGGTGGACTATCGAGAAACATACAAGATATGCAAAGCCGATCTAAACCCTAATCGTAACCGTACAATCCACAGGCTGTGACGTGCACTTGTGTGGTGCGCCTGCTTTGTACCAATGTGTTTGTATTGTAGAGACTTAAGCTGCAGATAGAACAAGTTAGGGTTGTCCATTTTGCAGCCATATGTGTGGGGTTTCAGAATCTTTGTCTGAAAAATGGCATTCAGGCCATTTCAAGAAACAAACCAATGCCACATAACAGTATTAGGCTCATAAATTAATGCTCACAAAGTATTCACTGTCTTTATTTTCTACATATTGCCAGTGTTACGTGACTGGTCAGTAGTATGGATGCTATGAATCTCTCAATATTAACAATTAGCAACAGCACTTGACAGAGGTCATCTTCAGGTCCTAGACAATACATTGGTGGGAGACATGCAATCATCAACCTTAAATTATACCTCTTCATAATGACTGCCAGTCAGCCAGTAGTCAGCTATTTGGTCTAATTTACATATAAAATCTTTCCATTTTTATTTCATAAGAGTGGTGAAGGTAGGCTGTGTCTGTTCACATTTGTGATCCTAACGCACAAAAGCTGGACATAGTTAGTTACTTACACTAAGTTAAATTCCTGCACACACATTGTGACCGTAGCGACATCCTTAGATAAAAAGGATTGCAAACCAGGACCTTCAGCGAAGCTGTCTGGTGTTAGAGATACCAATCAGAGCATCCCTAATAGGCCTACTCAAGAGGACTATGTGTTTGTGTGTGTGTGTGCAATGGGAGCCTCCGTCTGTCTGCTACTGTGTATACAGTATGCATGCATGAGTCCTTGCATATGTTTTTGTGTGTACAGGTAAGTCTGGCCTTATGCAGGTTGGCTGATGTTTGTGCGTGCATGCATACAATTATAAATTATGTGCACCAACATAAGCACGCATGTGTGTGTATCTAGTATGTACATGTGCAAACATCTAGTCAGTATGATTTCTAGTATACACATGCATGCCTATGTGTAGCAGACTGCTGCGCGGGTGTGTGTTTATTTATGTGTGTGTGTGTGTGTGTGTGTGTGGTTGCTGCAGGCAGGTTGAAGATTGTCTCCCCCCTGAGGGCCTCTCTCTCCCTGCAGCATGTGGGAACCATGGCGCGTTGCCAGGATACAAGCCCCTCGTCTGTACTGACAAGAAGACATGAAGAGCAAAGATTAATTATTTACAAGCAGACCCCTGTACACCACGTCTGGCTTGGCACTTCTCCTGCATTAAATGTCACTATCTATGAAGCCATCCGTTTTATTGCTTATTCTGTTTAAGCACTGTGGAAAATCTGTTGCATCGCCCCGTACACTTCCTCATATGGAATTCTTACATCTAGGGCCAGCAGTGTTTCCTTTTTAATAAGGCTCTTTTATATTACATTAACCAGCTATGACAAAACAGCTACCAACAAACAGTTGTTAAACAGACCAGAATGCTAGCTAATGGTCCCTGCACTCTAACAGCTATTTTCAGTGTGTTTGCAAGCTGGGATCACCAGTGTCCTCTGGGCAGCATTCTCCCCTGCTTCATGTAATATTTATGGGGTCTATACGCTGCTGACTGACTAGCAGATCCGCTTTCTGAGCGCAAGTAGATATTTACAAAACATATTAGAATGATTCATTTACCATCACATTCTTCTTCGGAGTTAGCTCTGCCTTCCCTCAGCCTCTGATGATGAGACATCCAGAGGCACTGGGGGGTGGCGGGGGTGATTGAGTGAGTTGCGAGTTCATCGCTCTGATGGTTTTTTTTATTGTTGTGGATGAAGCAGATGAACACATATAAATATGCAGAATAAAACACACTATGCTGTATCAAAAGCACCAATAATGTCAGATACACGTACAGTATATTACAGTAATATTCAGTCATTTATTGTGGCTGAGACATTCAGACATGTGCTCCCTGGTTCTCGTGGTGACAAAGCTGGAAGTAAAGGCATCTGTGCTGCTTCAACCCGGGCTGGTCCTTTGTTCTCATTTCCTACCACCTCTTTGTTGTGCTGCTGACTGTCTGTCTGCTCGTCTGTCTGTCTCTCTGTCTGTCTGTAGCCGACCAGGGTTTATTTGCATTCTTCCAACACATCCATATTCATGATGGAAGCAGGTCACTCCACGTGGAGATGTGTGTGCGTGTGTGTGTGTGTAGGTGTGTGTGTGTGCGTGCAGGATTTAATTGGGCTATGGTCAGAGGGGATCCTCCACACTGAGTCCCAGGTGGCGAGGGAGCAGGGATCCCACTGTTCTGAGCATTATGCATTTTCTATTGTTTCTTTTCCCCTCCTCCTGTACACATCAGCGCTCCCACAGCGACGGCACAAGACGCCTTTTCATCAGGCTAAATTTGGTCTGATCCAGCGCTAATTCTGCTCATATCTGACGAATTGATTTCAAGGACCACAGGCTGGGAAAGATATATCTTGCTGTGTTTTTCAAAAAGGAAAAAAAAATACAACGGACCACAGCTTTCAGGATGACATTCATCTATTTTATTTTAATGTACACTGTGGACTTTGGATGTTGCATTTTAGAAGTTGAATGTTGTGATTGCTGTGATCAGGGTCATAGGAAAATGTCTTTGTTGAGAACCAGGAATAATGAATGCAAATCTTAGCCTTATATGTTGATTTTTAAATTTACTGCAATAACTACAAATGTTCAATATGTTGCCCTTTAAATGACATTGAGTGAAAGATGTCACATCACAAAAACAAAGCCACCGTCCCCTACAGCAAGCATTTGGCTTTGTGCAAGGGCTTTTATTATCATCAGAAATGTAATTGCACTGTTGTTGTTGAAGGACAGAGGACAGGGGAAAAAAGGATCAGGCTCACAGATATAAAGTACGTGCCGAGCATTAATGCCGAGCCCACTTCTCTCCTTTATATTTCCCCGCCAGTCTCTGAGACTTTCTTACATGCTCATTCATACAGCTATTGTATCCCCTTAACCTGCTGTATGTCACATGTCAGGAAACACAATCACCGCTGCAGCCTCCTTCACCCTAAAGTGGAAATGAGCATTAACACCAGGCAGGGATTGTATGGCAGAACAAGGTTTATTACAGAGGTCAGTGGTTTGGGATAACGCTGTTTCAATATGCAATCTCAAATGTGTGTGGAATGGACTGTAGGACAGGGCCTGCTTTTGTTTTAACATGCCAGTTTCAATTAAGGAATATGTGCCAGTTGTTTTATTTTAAATGTTTATACTAATTTTAAATGCAGAGATAATTCAAAGTCTTTTGACTACAAGAAAGTGATCCTGCTGTATTTTTGTAATGCTGCACAATGACTAAGGTGTTAGGCACTGTATGAAAATGATTCGGTGGGGAGAGGGGGTCCAGAAGGGGGTGGATTATGCATTTCTTCTTTTTCCACTTGCTTTTTTTCATTTTGAGACAATAAAACATGTCAAGAGAGCAATGTACACATTTAATCAAATGAGATACACAAATTTGTTATACTGTAGTCCCAGCAGGAACACATAAAAAAAAAGACAAATCATATATACAAATGGTCGCTCATATTACTAATAGTCTTGATCCATTACAGTTTTAACCCCTTGGAAATATCCCAATCTCTATTTGAACAGGAGACCAGAATGTTGTGTTCAATGGACATGATCCCATTAAATGAAAATCAATATTTGTTTCATTATATTTGCTATGTATTTCAGGAGTCACATGCAGTTTATTAATGACATTGTGTTCTGTTTATTGTTATTTTATCTGATATTTATCAATTTTTTTTGCACTATACAAAACCTTGCACCAAGTGTGGCCCAGCTATTTTTAATATTCATTGTAGTCATTCAAAAGCAATTGGTCAGAACTCACGTTCATCATCATGTTCTTATTAAATGTTGATGCTTTCATAATAAGATTATCAAGAATGTTCATCTTTCCGCCACTCATAATGTGGAGTTGAGTTCAAATAACTCCTTATTTATGTAACGATGAAAGTGCATTTGAGGAATGTGAAACTCTAATTGCTGAAAATATACTGTATATATAAATACAAATAAATATAAATACAGCATGAATGTTTTCTGAACTCTAAAACCCACATGAATATTGGCTAATTCCAAAGTATTTTCATATGCTATTCAAAGACTCGCATTTATGATTCTAAATATAAAAGTATCTTTCATCTTAGCGTGCAGCTTTCTGGAACACTTCCTCCTGGAAGGCCTAAGATCTTCCTTTTTGTCTTGTGAAGGTCTAGATTTTCTCAGCCCAGATATATATATATTTTTCCATCCTTCCCTAGACCTTCCAAAGGGCTGCCGCCTATGGTAAGAACTGTTAGTAGCTCTTGGTTCAAAAATAGAGCAGCTGCATTGTTTGTGATGCACTATTTAATGTTAGGCATGATTCTAATGTGAAACTTGATGGATACTGTGGCAGTTATTGTACCATTTCCATATTAAGTTTAAAAAGTACATTTAAATTATTTATGTTAGTGCAGCTTTTATTATTAACCAAACTGTACCAATTCAACACTATTATATTATTTTGAGATTTTGGTGGGGAGAGTGTTGCAATGGAGTGTATTTTGACATTTTTAATAAAGATGGGGAAGGCGAAACATAGTTTCACAGCCCTCCTCACCCAAATCATTTTCATACAGTCCCTACCATTTTTCCCAGAAACACAGCTATTCTCATCTACATTTTTCCAACCTCAACTTTTCTGTGTAAACACAATGAAACTAAATAGAAGAAAGATGAGAAACACCAAAATCGGTCTTCCCTCTCTGCTGCCAAACACCCAAGCTGTGCATATTATGGCACAGTCTCTAGGTAATTTCACATGAAACACTCACAGTCGGTCTTAAAACAATTAGCGCCTTTGTTTGATAGGAGAGAGAAAAGAGTCTATGAGAACTGATTATTGCGATGGGATTTTATATTGCTTTTTAAAAACCAATTAACTCCTGAGAGCTTAGTGGCTTTTCAACAAACGGCACATCGTTAAAGTATTGTTGAGAAACATTGTTGGGCGTGATAATTGGCATCCATTCAGAGTGGCCCTGGCAGACTCTTAGAAAAGGGTCTCGCTGAACAATCAGACACTCAGAGACAGAAGCCTGAGTTGGCATTTCTCTGGCCTTTTCCCCTCATCGCAGATTCTCCCTCGCAGCCATTTCTCAATCCTTATCTCTGCTCCAGTACTGCAAGCGCTCACATTTAACAGGAAACGGAAAGAATACTTTCAATGTAGTCATTTGACACACAGTGCAAGGGACGTTAAGAGCGTGTATTGTCCATTCCATCTTGACTTTGAATTTAAAAGAGCAATTTGAATCAGTCTGCTGTTTCATACGTTTCTTAACAAGTTGTGGAAATAATTTCACTGTCCAGCGAGAGCACTGCGAATGTCAGCATTCTTTTCCTTTTGATATAAAAATCCTGACAGAATCCTGAAAACCTCGGCAGTAATTTATTGAAAGAAAGTTTATTTTTTTAAAACATAATCAGATTTTGTGCATTGAATACAGTCCGTGACTGTGGTCTGTAAATGTCAATATGTTCTTTTGCTTTTTAATTAATTTCATGTTGCTGGTAAAACTTTATTTGTAGTTCATTTGATCAGTTTATTTGACAGGGATGGTGCACATTAAACAACAGAGAATTCCCAGATGTTAAAAATGCGCCCTAAAAGTAAACATGTATCTTATAAATACACAACATGATAAATAGTCACAAAATGATGCACACAGTACACATCCACAGTACACATCTACATAATGCCACAGTATAACACATACTACCTCACTATAATCTAAACTAAAAAAGGGGGAAACATGCAAGAACATGAATAACAGAGTACTGATTAAGACAATAAGAAGACAGCTGTAAGTATGCTACTGTCTGCCACAATTTCATCTGGCCAATGAGAGAACAAGTACAGAGAATCCAGGCAAAGTACATGTGCATTTAACATCTGCTACAGGAGCTTTTGTTATTATTCCTTGCTCAAGGGCACCCTGGCAATAATAGTTGAAAGAGTTGAGATTATTACTTCTGTCATTATGTATTTACCCGGGTGAAACCTTTCCACTGTAATGAGATAGCATCACATGAAATTATTGGTCCAAAAAAAAGGTTTTGTATGTCATCTGATACTAATTTAATTTAATTTACAATTTATTATTTAAAATTAAGTAAATAAAACTAAAATAATGTAATTTGTAAAATATTGTGATCTCAACTCCACAAAACGTAACCAACACTATGTGTTATCATGGTTTATCATAAAAAAAAAGAAGTATGATATTTTGTAGGATATGTAAAATGTGGGCAGGACAGGGCTAATGGATGTGAACCCATGATTACATTTAACAGAGGTATACTAACAACCCAAAATGCCCATTACATCACTACCATGAGCTTGCACTGCATAATCAAACTGTTTCCATCTGTGAAAATGCAGAGCACAAAAGTGTAACATTATCTAACACATAATTTACTCTAATTGTGTTTCCTATACATTGCAGACACTATAAGAGGGAACCATGAGGACAAACTCACTGTCTGTCAGGGTCATGTGAACTTCATGGAGGTTTGCACTGATACTGAGGTGACTAGATAATAACTAAAAGCTCATTGGAATAGAGGTTACCTGGTGTAACCCGAGTTCTATGAGTATGTGTGAGGCCTTCTAACGGGCTTCACTATTGGTTTATCCCATCCAGGCTCTACATTGGCAACTGAGAAAACGTCCATGCACTCATCGCCCAATCGGGGTAGCAACCTCCCATTTAAAACCCTAGTACGCGCCTTGCTCATCTCCCTTGAAGACTCAGCAACCGCAACCAGGGCCAACCGAGGCTAAGCGTTAGAAGGCCTCGCACATACTCGCAGATCTGGGGTTACACCAGGTAACCTCTATTTCTATGTCAAAAACCCCCAAAGCTGTTCACCTGATCAAGCACCATCCACCTGAGAGACTGCAAAGACACCTGAGAGGCAGACATCATTATACAGGGCCTCTCTCTGCCCCCGACGGAGATGCCCCCCCACCAAACACAGAATGTGACACATCAGTCACAGTCAGATCCCGAAGAGATGCACAAAAGTAAAGGTGGAGGACCAGGAAGCAGCCAAACTGATGTCCTCCACCGAAACACCCTTGAAAAGTGCCATCAAGACTGTGATGCCCCTAGTGGACTGCGTCCTAAGGCCCACCGGAGGAGCGTGCCCCACTGCCTCATAGCCCCTGCAGATAGCCGCACAGATCTATAGAGCGAGCCGCTGTGCCAACAAGGAAGCCCCTAGAGCACGACCATTGGGGGCAGAGGACCTCCATCCTGGCCACCGCTCACTCAAACAGCACGTCATCATTGTCCCTGTAATCAGGCACAGCAGGGTCTTCATCCTCAAACACTTGACGGTGATCATCCTCGTCACAATTGACACAAGACTTGCGCCAAAACCGCCGTCCCCCACAGCACCAGCACCAGGCTAGCGTGGAGGGAGCTACCAGCCTCAGCAAACCATGCCCAACGTTTGTGCACCCCAGGGAGGAGCAATCGAGGCAGGCCCTGATGCTGCAGGCCCAAACAGAGGAGCAGGTGTTATGGGACTCCTCGGGCAACATCAGGGAGGTGCAGGTGAAACAGATCTTAGTGGAAGCCATCTGTTTTCTGTGGAACTCTGTAGACTTCTCTCAGTCATTCTATCGCTAGCTCACTCTTTTTCACTTGAAAAAGAGAGTCGAGGAAGGCGCGTAGTAGGGCTTACAAGGGAGGGTGTTACCCCCCAATTGGGAGGTGAGTGTATGGATTTTTTGCTCAAGTGCCGAGGCAGAGCCTTGTGGGGATAAAGCAATAGCGAAGCCCATTGGAGGGCGGAGCATGTATGACATAGAACTGAAGCTGATTGGGTGGATGGAGCTTACAGACACAGACACACACCTGCTGGGTTCCTCTCCCTCTCTAATCGATTAACCATATTGAGCTGCTCTCTGGTGTTTTCTGCGTCCTGGACTCTCTGCTCTTTGTAGAACATGAGACAGACACACAGACAGACTCCTCGGAGAAACATCATTTCAACAGACATCAGAACAGACAACAGAAACCCACTTTCCTCCCACCTACACTTGATGTACTTCACATCCTTTCACTCAACCCTGGCATCTGGATGGTGTCACACCTTGTCAAGCCTCTTGCTTGTGCTTGCTTTATGTTGAAGGACTATTCTCTGTTCACTGTTATGATTTACTTCCTGTCTTTGTTCTTTTCCCACCAGTTTTGATAAGATTCACCTGTGTTTCATTACTCACCTGTTCCTCATCAGCTATGTAGTGGGGGAAATAAGTATTTAATCCCCTGCTGATTTTGTAAGTTTAGCCCCTTACAAAGACATGAACAGTCCATAATTTCTATGGTAGGGTTATTTTAACAGAGAGAGACAGAATATCAACAAAAAATCCAGGAAAAACATTAAATAAAGGTTATAAATTAATTTGAATTTGATTAAAGTGAAATAAGTATTTGGTCCTCAAGCAAAACGTGACTTAGTACTTGGTGGAGAAACCCTTGTTGGCAAGCACAGAGGTCAGACGTTTTTGTAGTCACCAGGTTTGCGCACACCTCAGCTCCCTCCACAGATTTTCTATGGGATTAAAGACCGGAGACTGGCTAGGCCACTCCAGGATCTTAATGTGCTTCTTCTTGAGCGACTCCTTTGTTGCCTTTGGCCGTATATTTTGGGTCATTGTCATACTAGAAGACCCATCCGCGACCCATCTTCAGTGTTCTGGCTGAGGCCAGGAGGTTCTCATCCAAGATTCTACGGTACATGGCCCCATTCATCAGCCCCTCTATGCAGTGGAGTCTTCCTGTACCCTTAGCAGAAAAACAGCCCCAAAGCACCTCCAGGTTTGACAGTGGGGATGGTGTTCTTGTGGTCATATTCAGCATTTCTCTGCCTCCAAACATTGCGAGTGGAGTTGATGCCAAAGAGCTCAATTTTGGTCTAATCTGACCACATCACATTCTCTGGATCATTCAGGTGTTCATTGGCAAACTCCTGTTCTGGTTATGTCTTTGTAAGGGGGTAAACTTACAAAATCAGCAGGGGATTAAATAATTATCTCCCCACTGTATATTGGTCTAGTTGCCAGATTGTCTTTGTAGTTACCTGTCAAGCTTTCCAGCGTTGCCGCCATGTCGTCGCATATCGTTTTGACCATTGCCTGTTTTTTCGGTATGGATCTCAGGTTGTATACTAGCATTTTCTAAGCCTTTTTCTGGGAACTTTACCTTTGTGTTCTGTGTTATTCTTGCTCTTGGGTCTCTGCTTGGTGTTAACAGATGGAAACTGCACTTTATATAATCTCTATAAACAGATACATGCAGATGAATGCAGAATCTGTAGGCAAGGGACAAGATTTTGTCAACAAAACTTTTTTTTACAAATCTTTGGTCGTATGCAGGTAAACACTCGTGTGGAGTGCAAAAGAGGTGGACCGCATTGGCCGATATGCAATCTAGGAACCCATCAGCTATCGACTGACAACAATTTAGCTTTTAATCAATCTTGGAACCCTAGAGATTAGCTTTTTATTAGCTTTATTAAAATACATCTGCATTCAAAATGTCGGTTGATGATGGGTTCAGAGATTGCTAATTAGACTGTAAGTAATGACCGCCGTATGGAAGAGGAAGTCTTGGCTTGGATATCCCCTGGCTACACCGGAAGCCCAGAAACATTGGCCGTTTGCCCCAGAGGCTAAATTGTCGTCAGACGATAACCAATGGGTTCTGACATTGCACTTTATATAACTGATAACAATATCTGTCCTATGGATGTCCTCGCGATACATACACACACACGCTTGCACAAATACACCCACAAGAACACAAGAACTTATATTTTTCAACACTTCTACTCAAATATTGTCTTTGCTCCTGTATGAAGTTCACACTTTTCTAAATCTGCTGTGTTTTCTGTCTAACTCTGCTCTGACATTTGCTTGGTTCTGATTACTCTCTTGCTTTTTTTTCTCCACAACTCAGATCTGCTCCGTTGACATATGTCATATTTCTCATCAGAAAACTGCATTTAAATATGCTAATACATTTAACGCTGAGTGATTTGGTCGGCTTTCAGTTTTACACCTCCTCCTTTTACACTTTTTGCAGGAGTGTGTGCTGAAAGAGAATGTACTAAACAATAGAGAGGAGATTAGGGTAATATTCAAGCACAATCATGGACCATATTTGAGGTGGAATAATGTAATTTAATCGTGTTATAATAGTAATCAATATGTAAGTATACCATGCTCGTGGATTAAACTTTGCTATTGTTTTTACAATATCGGACGTGTTCTATTCAAAATCACATTTGGATTGAAGGTAATTTTGGATGGAAGAGGGGTGTATTGTCTCGTGAATCACAGACAACTTTCTCTGTCTCAAGCGTTTCAGAGGAAAGAAAACAATATTCCTTTGTGCTACAAGTACCGTGTAATGAACTCAAATGTTTTGCTAGTGGCTGAACCTACTGAGAGAAAAGAGATGAATAAAAGATGAAGACACAATAACGCAGAGGAGAAAAAACACACCAGAAGTTTGCATTAAAAAGACATGAAAAATTCTCTTGTTTACTCAAAGAAATGGGCTTCTTTTTTCATCACGGCTTTGATCAGAGTGACACAAACAGATCCAGAGAGAGGAAAAACAAAAAAACAGGAACTAGTTCCTTTCCTGATTGACAGCTTTAATTAACAAAAGCAGCACGGGCTCTGTGCATTTCCTCTCACGGCCTCTGGGGGCCGAGCCGTGATAACCGGGAAATGATAGAAAACAATACCTGACTTTTTAAACAAATTACCTATTCTCCTAGCAGTTGCATTCATGTATGTTCATGTAGGATTTTTTTAATGAGGATTTCACTTTGCTGAGATAAATCAAACTGGAATCCAGTTTGATTGTGTGGAAATGCTGCCTTAAATATTCTCTCAAGGAAATTAGTGAGACACCATATGTTTCTCACAGTAAAAGGTTCACAGTTCACCGTGTTGTCTATATAGGACATTTTCACCTTCAATACACGTTATACGATAGCAACAAGTTGAAAATATATCTGCATCCATATTTGAATGATTTTATTCCACACAGAAGATATGAATGATAAAGAAACAAGCAAACTTTTATCTATAAAAATATGAGAATGTGATTATGGAAACACATATCTCTATATGGAAAGATGAACATAAAGGGATTATATTCAGTCTCATGACCTCAGCTACATGACTGTCGCTGAGGTCATGTCCTGGTATTGTGATGGTTTTTACAACCTGAGGAGGAGTTTACCTTCAGCAATTGTAAAATGTACACATGGCAAGTGTTTACTAGACTGATTCCACTACTTTATATTTAAATTGAAATACATTCGGCCAAAAAAAAAATCTAATTGAATGAAAGATTCAGTTTTTCTCCACCTGAATTCTATTTGAAACAGCATTTAGACCTTCAAGTTACAAACTGGATGTGTGGAGTTTCAAAGACATGGGCGTTTACCAGGCAAGAAGGGTCAAGTGAAATATGCTACTGAGTTGCTTCATGGGATATGTAGAATCCAGTGATTTTGGAGCTTGACCAATACTAGACAATAAAGTCACGATATCTTGCCCTCTGCTGCTTTAATTTTGGCCATTGTTTGTTTAGTCTGTCTCTTGTGAGTCCTGTAACCTTTACGATAGTTCAGTACTAAACTGCTGGAGAATGAAACATTGTCCACTTGTGACCCTTCGTCACAAGTTTAACTACTTTGTGAGCTTGTGAACAAGTAAAGAACAATAAACACAATTTGCATAACAAAAATATGTGCTTTTTTTTCTTATCCAAAATCTTCTGACCCCACAAATTTATCTTGAGACCCCTTGGGGAGTGGCAACCTCTAGGTTGGGAAATACTGCATCACACAGCTTGATTCATTTAAAGTTCCCCTCCAGTCTCCCTTTTACGGTATGTACTAATAGTGCAGTATTCTAATAGTTTTTCCACAGAATCCTTTTTTTATCCAAGCATTATTTAATAACTTTTGAATTCCTATTACTGGACTACACGGCAAACATTCCTACACTAGTTGTCTATCTGAATGTGCTGAAGCTAAATTCAAGGAAGTGATTCCTTCAGTATTTAATTCAATGCCATATCTCAATATAACAAAGGACTCTGTGCTAACTTTAGTCCCTCCAAAATTGATCAACTTGTTGATAGAGCTGCAGGTTCACTGCGAATGACACTCAACTCTATTGCCCCTTTAAAAAAGAAGATAATAAACAAAGGAGGTTAGCTCCATGGTAAAACCCCAAAACCCACAAATTAAAGCAAACTTCACGTAAACTATAAAGGAAATGGTGTTTCTACCAATCTGGAAGAGTCATGTTCAGTCTGGCAAGAAAGTCTTAAAATGTACAGGAAGGCCCTCCGTAATGCCAGAGCAGCCTACTACTCATCATTAATAGAGGAAAATAAGAACAACCCCAGGTTTCTGTTCAGCACTGTAGCTGACAGTCACAGCTCTACTGAGCCATGTATTCCT
>JAVQJF010022761.1:0-25010 GCA_036023855.1 Gadopsis marmoratus | reverse complement strand
TGAATGAACAGAAGAGAAATCTAAATCTAATCAATATTTGGTGTGACCACCCTTTGCCTTCAAAACAGCATCAATTCTTGCACTTGCACACAGTTTTTGAAGGAACTCGGCTGGTGGGTTGTTCCAAACAACTTGGAGAACGAACCACAGATCTTCTGTGGATGCAGGCTTCATCAAATCAAAATCATAAACTCATGTTTGAATCGCTAACATAGAATAATACCGTACGTTACGAAACAAAAGGAAAGATGTAAAATAAGACGACGCGGATGAAGTCACAAAGTATAAATAAAATAATGACGACAGAGAGTTTAACAATGTTATGGTGACACTAGAAATCAGGTTTCTTACAGTCACTGTAAATCCTACCAGATACATTGTAAGTCACCTTAGTTTATCGCGTCACAGGACGTAATGTAACACATTACCTTCAACTTTCATGACAGAGCAGTATGATCCTAAAAATGTTATTGGAATCACAGTTGTTTCCATATTATAACTACAATGTTAAGGAACGCTACATTTAAGCCTAATGGGACCTACTAACATGCTAAAGTGGGTTGTAGAATATAAGGAAAGTTAGATGCTATAGGCCGTGCAAGCATTTTAAAATGACTGTGTTCTGTACAGGAGAGATGGCAGCAGTTGATGTGTGCAGCCTGCTGAGCTGAGATCGCGTAAACATAGTGCTAATTCATTATGTCGTCACCATAAATGCACCATGGGACTGTACACAATCTGTACACGTTCTGCCTTTTTCTATCATGCGCTTTATCTGTTTCTGTCAATTTCTCTCACACACTGCCTCTGTCTTTCCACCTCTCTCTCTCTCTCTCTCTCCTTCTCACACTCACACACACTCTCTCTCTCTCGCTCTGTTTGTACTGTAATGGAAAAAGTGATTAGCACGCTTAAACGGCATGAGAGACACCCAGAGCCTTTGGGTGAATTGTTCCGCCATAATTTCTTTGTTAATTGCCTCTTTGGGGAGGCATGAGAGTAAAGTAAGCCCCGGGGTGACTATGTCTGCCACACTTACACACTGGCCTGCTTTTGGGACACTCACTTCCTCTCCCTCCCTCCCTCCCTCCCTCCCTGCACTCCTCCCTCTATTCATATCACTCTCCCCCTCCTCCTCCTCCTCCCTCTGCCTATTAACTTGTGGCTTCCTCCTCATTTTTTTGTCTTCTGCTATGGATACCTGCCTTCCCCTTTTACCCTTTACACCTCTCCTACTTTCACCTTTCCTCTCACCCACGCAGCACTTCTGATTCACACTTTTCCTGCTAACTTCCCTTTCTTTCAAATGTCTTACTCTATGGTGATTTTCACTGTCTCCCCCCTCTCTCTCTCTCTGTGCTCTCTTCCACCTTCCATCCTGCTTTGTTATTCCATGGTCTTTCCCACTGTAGTCCTTCATCCCATCTTGACAGCAAAAATATACATTAAAGCCCAGCCACATCCTTGTATTGCTGATTTATGGCACTTGACAGACAAAACAGACAGAAGTATCTTCAGGCACGCAAGGCAGCCATCGTGAAGGGAATGAAATGCCGCGAGGTGGCAGGCTTCATTTCTGTCTTTGCCCTGAGGTGAATTATGTACATTGTTGCCCAGACTGATGGAAAATGGAAGTTTGAAACATACAGAGCACTTTCTTTATCTAATCTTAACTGGTGTGTCTCCTGAAACACTTGAAGGGCTCTCTTGTAGGTGCAAATCGGAAATGTGTGATAATTTGTCTACCTTGAGCTACAAACGTGTCTTTGGACCAACCCTCATCTGTCTTACTCTTTACCCAACTGTTTAATATGTGTGATTGGGACAAGATCTGATTCTTTCTTTGAACATTCAGCGACCAAGCATAATTATTATTATTATTATTGTATCCTGTTTCTTCCCTTATGCTGTTCTATAGTCACAGGAGTCTTGTAAGAACGCTTTAGCCCTGACCTTTGCCCTTGTTCATTTTATTTGCCCATAATTTAGTGATTTCAAACTAACATTATTATGCACTCATTATAGGTCTCTATGGTTAGGGGCATTAGTTAATTGACTTTAATGTGATCCAGTAAAATGGAATTGGTTATTAAAATACCCAGTCAGGCACACATTTTTTCTTATCCATACTGTTACTGAACTTTCATTTTACCTCCAGTTTTTTGTTGAAAAGTTTCTGTGTTTGTTTCTTTATGTGTAATTTCTGTAGTTTTGCAAAAAGAAACATCAGTGACGAGAGACTGTCCTCACCAGAAAAACCAAAGGATTTGACATTGTGCACTTCGGCAGTTTTAGCTAGCTAGCTAACAACTATCCACGAACTAACACAAAAACATGAATGAATAGAACGTCAAGCAAAGGTTTAATCGTGTTCGCAGGCTCTCATTCAGGCTGCTCCCTCCCCTACACACGCTCTATCAATCACAGGTCATTCAGTGGTTGAACTGATGAGGGGTCAGATAAATGCCACAGCACAGTGTGCCTGATCATGTTTTGAGAAAAAAAAATCCTGATGCTTTAGAGAGGGAAAGCAATGGCTAATTTCTGTGTAACTTCAGATGGAGCTAAGATTACGAATGCATCCTGCAGATATGGATACATGAACACTGTTTCAACATCTGGCAATAGGTGCGTTTCCCTCCGTCCAAATTTATGTGCGTTTTGAATTCGTGCCTAAAAAAAACCTGACAGAAAATGTCAAAAAACTCTTCAAATATCGCAAAAACAAAGGTTTACAGTTGGTGGTGTATCAATAAAAGCAAAATGCCACAGTGCAATGGAAACAGACTTAGTGACGATCCGTGGAGCAAAGAGGAGACTGTAACGTTCCTCAAATGAACACATTAAAACAGAAATGTCACATTTCCATCTTGTTTCCTACATTGCTACATCATCTTGTTGTGCCCTCTTCCTCTACAATGGTTTAGTGGCACCTAATGTTCCTAATAATGGCATAATGGTAGTGGATGGAAACGGGCATTAATTTGCATTTTCATTTCCAGATGTTTTCGAAATTCGGGTAAAATGTGTGAAAAATTTGGATGGAAACCTGGCTTTTGTCTCTCAGGCACATTTTGAGCACTAGGATGCATTTACATTTGGCCTTTTTGGTATCCGATCTCATCCACCCAGCAATCATGAACTGACAAATTGCAAATGGTGTCTTGAAGAGGAGGGTGGATGGGTTAGGGTTATGTGAATTTGACAAGTCAAAGTCAAGTCAAAAGGGAGCTGCACCAAACACAAATCGGTGGCTTCCTGAACTCTCTTGCTGTACGGTGACAGAACTGACTGAATGAGGTGATCTTCTGGAAGACATTTTCCAGCTGCTAAATCTGTTTGGACTAGAGTGGCTGCGTCCAATGGCAGAAGATGGGGGCTGTAATGGTGAGCTCCCACCTGTGAGTATGTGTGAAAGCTGGGCTGCTGAATCACAGCAAGGTTGCAACCGTGGTATCCTGTCCTCTAAAAATCTGCTCTGCATTTGGTACATGAGTGGGTGGCACGGGGGATTCTTTTGGACACCATTAGGCGTTAGTCAATTTTCACACTTCAAATGGTCTGGAACAAAAAGCGGGAACCGTGGGGTTGTAGGAGGCCGGTTCGCTCCCGCTGATGGAAATGCCTGGGAATCAGTTGTCAGAACTGTTAACTCTGACATTTACAAAAAAAAAGACATGTATGCTAAATGACAGGGTTTCTGTGGTGATACCCGTCCACGGTCTCCTCATTTCAAAAGAAAATTCTAATCCGTTCAAATCACGGACCTTTTATAATTATGCACGTATGTACACAGCAAATAGGTGACCTTTGGTGAACATAACTGTTATTTAGTTAGATGGCAGTGACCTTTACTGTTCAAGGGAGACGGCTTGTATGTATGATTTAGTCTTTAATGAGATCTTATTTAATAAACCCTTTCACAAAAAACGCTGAGGGAAAAAACACTCAAACCTCACATGTTTACATCTGCCTTTCTTCACATTCACCTGAAGAAAAAACATTTGCATACTATATTTACTCAAATTAATTGTGTGATTTTAATGTATTATTTAGAAGCACTTAAAGTGCACTGTAATGCAAATATAGCATCAGGCCAACAGTTTACATCACAAACGCAACATGCATATAACTCTCAATACAAATCTAGATAGAACGCATAATAGGATAGCTATTGTTACAACCTCTACTTCTGACCACCGTTAGTTTCAGTAAATATATTATGTTACTCGCCAAGTTAACGGTTGAGACCTGTAATCACAGAGACACCACTGCAGGAAATCTTACAGGGTCAAGAGACGCAAAGATGATCATTAAGCAATTCAATACTTCAGGTTTTGGATTTCCCCTTCACTTTATTCCTCTTGATAAACCTGACCAAAGACACGCGTGAAATGTTCACACTCCCCAAAAAATACAGTACACACTCCCACAAACGATGTAGCAATACAGTGATCTGGGAAAATAACTGGTATCCCTCTCCTGTCTGGACACAGCCTGTACGAGCCTGTGCCATTCTCTAACCTACTGCAGCTCTCTGTCTGACTGCACTTTGGTGGTTGGTGCCCTCCCTGCATGATCCAAATAACAAAGCTTTTATCACCCTCCTGGTTAACCTTTGAGGCTGGTGATCGCTCATACTCCCAGAGGCTTATCTCTGAGGCCCAGAGGTACTACTGTCTGTTCCACACTGCCACTGGGATGTCATTACTGTGGGCACAAACAATAACACGTATATTTAGCTTAATCACTCGGGGGCAACAATGTGCAGCAGGCTTGAATCGACACCTTGCCGCAGGTTTCTTTTATTCTGTGATTTTAAAATGTTTTAAAATATGGCACTCCAGCAAGCATCGAAGCAGTCTGCCAAAAACCTCTATTTTTAGTCCCATATTCTGTATCGGAATTTTCCGAACTTATTCTACATGTTTCAATTAGTCTTTCATAACACACAGTAATTATCAGACCTTCACTCAAAGGAAGGGAGGGGGTCATCCTTATGTTAATATAATGCAGTGTGTGGTTGTAATTTAAATGTGTATAAAATATTTTCCATAACAGCACAGGGTTGAGAATAATGCTTTATCATAGCTAAAATGGCTGGGTTTAGAGGAAGTGAGCATGTTTGAACTAGAACCGATTTCTTTCATGAGGCTTTTGTAAAATTAAAACTTGGGTTAAGAGGTACAGTTAAGATAACAGTGAGGTTAATATTTGGGTTGGGGTTAGGGTTACAGCTTGACATGTAAGGAGACGCTTAGGTTAGGATTAGAGCCACTCTGGTCAGGAAGCAACCGTTAAACTACCCAGAATTAATTTCATCACTCCACACCCAACCTGTCTGAAAGCAAGAAAAATGACTCCAGCCTGTAAATGACAGCCTCGGTGATGTTCACCTTTCATGTCCTTGAAAGGCACACACATATACACAAATGTGTAATCAAAAATCATCAGCCTGCAGCGGCTCAGGAGCGCGTCGTCCATTAATCACAGGGTTGGCGGTTCGATCCCCGGCTCCTTCTATCCACATGTCGAAGTGTCATTGGGCAAGACACTGAACCCTAAGTCGCTCCCGGTGGACTACATCACCATCAATGTGTGTGTGTGTGTGTGTGTGTGTGTGTGCGTGAATGAGACCAATCTGTAAAAGCGCTTTGGGGACCTTTTAAGGTTGAAAAGATCTATATAAGTCCATTCACCATTTACAGTATGATGATTACACACATGCGTAAAAAAAGATGTTGGTAAAACAGACACACACACTAACTTACATGCACGTACAGGATTTTCTTTTCTTTCTCACTCACCCACACATGCACACAGTAATCCCTTTCTCATCTTCAAATATACTCATAGGCACACACATATGCTCAGCCCCATGGGGACTCTGAAGCAAATCAGTGAGTGAAGATTTGGTGAGTGATGGTGACAGGATAGATAGATGATCGGAAGGAGAAGAAGATGAAAACCCCAAAATGGATTTCAGAAGTCCAAGCATGCACTCTACCTTCTGGTGCCCGTCTTGTGTGGATGTGCGTGCGTGACTCAGATCTCAATTGTCTATCTACTCTGACAATGGCAGGAGATGTGCTGGCATGATGAGACAGTTTGGTGAAGGAAAGTGTCAGTATATACACGTGCAAATATAGTGTATGTGTACCAATAAACATATACACATATGCGCATGAATGCTTTTTTCTGCTTCTCTTTGTCACTTACTCTTTCTCTTCTCACACACTGTCTCTCACACACTTATGGGCACACACACACACACACACACACACACACTCACACACTGTGTCAGGTGTCAGAGCCCAGTCATCTCCAGCAGAGTGTCTGTCAACCAGCATAGCTCTTCTCCTTCCATACTGAATCAGAATGACAGCCTCATCATTACTACTATGGGAGGTGTGAGTGTGTGAGAGAGAGAATAGGCTTGAAAATGCACTTTACTCACATGTGTGTGTGTTCGTGCGCCATGTTGTCAGCATGTGTGTGCAGTCATTACTATGCCAGCATCCATCTGCTCCGCCTTGGCAAAGTGGAAAGTTTCTGACCAACTCCTCCAGATGTATTATAGATCTCTGTCTTCGAGGATTTCATGTCTGCACAAAAGTGCGCGCGCGTGTGTGTGTGTGTGTGTGTGTGTGTGTGTGTAAGAGAGAGATTGTGGAGAAAGAGAGAGGTCATCCATTGATGGCGAGGTGGAAAAAGACTGAGATGAATGGGAAAACTGTGGGATCCTGACACTCAGTCTGTCTGTGTGCAGCAAGCATTTTGTCTCTGGTCAGTCAAATATCCAAATGTCAGTTTTAGGCTAACTATATTGCTGCAAGTTAAGCTAAAGCATTTCGACAGTATGCAACTTGTGTAGTGGAATGTGGCTGAATGAGAAAGCTATGCAGCATCATGTTTGTGTGCCTTAGCTAACTACAGGAGCTTAGCTTGAGAAGGGACGCTGAGACAGACCCACAATATTGAGTTTGTCCTCTCTGGTAGATGTACGGTGCAAGAAATGATCCTTTCACATGCTGAAATCTAATGTAGCTAGCTACAGGCATTTTGTTAGCGTTTCAGCCCTTGGTTGCGCATTGTGGCGGCGACTGTTTTCCCCTCTGGAGGGTGTGATTTTCAGAGTATGACACTTTGCCTTCTGGCTCTATGTTCCTAAAAGCAGTTTTCCAACCGCCATTAAACAAATGCACTACCCACTATGAAATGAACGGTGTTTTTTGATTTGGTCTGAATGCGGCCTTAGAACCTCAGTTCGGATAAGGACAATGACTGAAAAGGGGAAAATACCTAAGGAAGAGTAACAGAGAGTAGTGATCCCTTTTTATACAACGTAGATAGAAGTAGCAGTAGCAGAAGTACAATTACAATATCGAAACAATCGTATTGTATGTAGCAAAAAACAGTGTGCGCTATTGGGACAGATAAAAGTAGCCACTGTGGTGGTGCCACATTGTCACTTAAATAAATACAGCTGTTAAGATGGGATCGAAAAATTACAACATCAGATAATAATCAAACCAAGCATCAAAATGTGATGATTGACACCTCAGGCAACAAATCACACAAGTGGACACACGCTGCACAAAGCTGCAGTAACCGAACTTTCTGCAGGGCCACCGCGGAGCCAAATCAGTAGCCACTCTCCGCTTGTCCTCTCCTGCCTCGCGCCTTGTCCACACCAACTATGTCAGTCCGTCAGCTTAAGCTGGAAGTTCATTCATTGGTAATGACTCGCGCGTGTTCCCCATCTGTAGTGGCAGCTGCACTGCATTTAAGGAGTATGCATTGGACTTGTACACGGCATGCATCAGGTTCTGTGCGCACACCGGTATCTGTACAGTAGTATCTGTCTCACCGCAGTGATACTTTCACAACGGCAGCCAGCCGTGACCACATCATGTTTTTGTTTTTGCTTGCGCCGTATAATCAGCTGTGCTGTCATACAATATAAACGGAGACCGTAATTATGAGCCTCTCCTCCAGTTTCCTTTTTTTAGTGTTGACTGCGAGATGTGTCCTACTTATGTGGCATGCTGTGTTTGAAAAATGTCAGTAAAATGACAGTTTTATTCTTCCTGTGTTTTCAAACATGTTTGTAGAGCAATGGCTCTTATAAAAGAACATTGGGTAAATGCATGTTATAATTTGCAGTTCTAAGAAATCTCCTTCTAAAGTAATTTCTGTTGTATTTCTAGAAATAGATTAGATATCAATTTAAACAGGGTAAAATATTTTCATAATGCACTGTCAGGTTGTTGTTTTTCATTTGTTTTAACAGAAAAGGGTTTTTAGGACTCACTTTTACACAGAAAGGACTAAAGATGGAGATTTTTGCAGTGTTCGCATACTCAAAGCACAAAATAGGTAAATACAATATTGTTAACATGAAAACAAAAATAGATTTTAAAGGGTTTTCTTCTTTTAAAGGTTCTTTTTGCATTACATCTTTTGTATATAAAGCTCCACAAAAATCTGTAATTTCCAATTGTTTCCAATTAATGGCGACTTATCTATTTACATCATCTGCTTTGCTTCAACATGCTGCCACCAAACCTCCAGAACAGGTCAGGAAAAAATTGTAATATGTCATTCAAATGTCTCTTTTTGTCACTTGTGTCTGGTAAATGAAGAGCTCAGGGCTCGGCTCTAGACTGAATGACTTGTTAAGGTGGATGTTGTGACAGACAGTTTCATGGCTTGTCAGCGAGCATCGGGTCAGTGGCCAATTTCCGGACATAGAGCGGCTTAATACAGAGAGGGCATCATCTCTCTGGCCCTCTCTGCTTGCTCTTTATCTGCTCCGCCATCTCCCACATCAGTCTATTTCCTTGCATTTGTCCTGGCTCTCTCTTTCTCTCCATCACGGCACATGGCAAATGGTTTGACGCTCCCTCTCTCGCCCCCCTCTCACCCCTCTCCTTTACAATTTCTCGCCCTCCGCCGTTGTTCCATCCATCTCTTTTTGGTACTGCATCTAAACTCTCTCTCTCTCTCTCTCTCTCTCTCTCTCTCTCTCTCTCTCTCTCTCTCTCTCTCCCTCTCCCCCATCTGTCCAGACTAGTGTGTCTAAAAGTCTTGGGGTGGTGTGCTGTGCCAAGCCGAGTGCACAGATTTGGATAACCGCTGTCTGGAGATATGTCTGAGATAACAGCTACAGTCACTCACTCCTGGCCTGGCTGCCAACCACGTGTGTGTGCGTGCTCAAGATAGCCCCAGAGCCTCTTGCTCCTGTCCCAGCCAAAAGTGGTTTACAGCTGATAGCGACAGCAAGGAATCTTCACGCATTACAAAAGTGGACACCTTGAAAAATAGATATACTGCAGGGAGAGACACCTATGGAATTTGATAAACGTTTGACAGGTAGTCCAGGGAAATATGGGAAATGAATACAGATGACTGCATGTGATGAAATACGAAGACATGTAGACTCCACGCAAACCGCCCAATATTGAGTTCCGTCCTGTTTGCAAGAAGGGCAGCTTTTGTGAGTTGTGGCAGAGACTCTAACGGGTTTCAGCAGCCTTCAACAGGGATGTTAGCCCATGTTTATTCAGGTGCTCTCCCCTATGCCAGCTAGCCCAGCTTTTAGTACATCTCTAGTTGGAGTGCCTTTTTTCTATCTTGCCTCACAGATGTTCAGTTGGATTCGCGTCATGGGACTGGAGAGGCCACGGAAATAAGCTGATTTGACAGCCATGTTCATGGAATCATTCATGGGCATCTCCAGCCATGCGGAAGGGAGCGCTGAAAACCATCAAGAGGCAGTTCAACTGAGTCGCCACAATGTTTGCTCTCGTTCTCTCAAGAGGCCCCAATTTGTCCCGTGAAAACCCAGCATGCACTTCCACCGTTCAGCGATGTTTACAAGTGGCTTGATGGATGCAGGTTCTCTTCAAGTACACTAGTGAATTTCAAGTCAGGCGTTGCATGAGCGTGCATGCTCAATAAACCTCTCCCAGATGCCAAGGTACTCTCATCAAATTCACACTTGGCAGCGCAGTGTTCCACTGATGGCCACTGAGCAGCTCCACTGGGGGCAGTTGGGATTAAAGACCATGATGGAGGGCAGCAGAGCTGTAGCCAGGTAATATTGCAGCATAGAAAAACTGCAAGTTGCACAGAGAATAGGGGGGAATAAGGCATTAAAAGCTACATTCACAAATTTTCAAATCTGTCCTAAAACAATACACATGCCAATTGTTCATATGTGCATTAAAACAGGTTTTGCGTGTTACAATCATACCTACTGTTCGTACAAGCCATTGAAAAGATCCCCTCCAAATTGTGACGTGATGGGTACAAAACCTGAAGTCCTTTCTCTATAAAGACAAAGAGAAGTATAACCAAGTTTTATTTAATTTAGGTGTTTTTATACAGTCATTTCTCACTAGAGAGTGAAAATATCTTTGCCACCATTGCCTTTAGTGTAGGTTTTTTATTCCACGCATATTCCTATAAATGCTTTCACACATATCCTTTTATAAAACAGAATATATTTAACAGATTGTGTGTCTTTGCCACCATTTTTTTTTTAATGCTTCTGCTGGGTTTGCTTATGTCACCCATGTGGACACGCTTCCAAAACTGTGACTGTCCAATTTTTGTCCGACTCTGTCACACTGGCTCTGTTGTGACTAGTGTCCTAGGAAGGCTGCAAAACCCACCTGGCTTGCAAGGCTATTGAAAAACTTTATTCCAGAAACTACAAATTTCAGGAAATCCAAACAGAGCTAACTAATGTTTCGCAACCAGGCTGATTAATGCATTTGAATAGGGCTTTTGACCAAATCACAATCACCCAGGTCAAACTGACAAATTAAACATAGCAATGCTTACAAGAACCATGGAAAGTGGGCTGTTTCTGACCTCGCATCACTGTGCTACAGGATGAAAATGATGCAGTCCAAAGCCGTGAGAAATATTTGCTAGCTAAACTCCTGTTTTCTCCAACTATATGTCAGAATAGTTCAGATGCTTCAGAGCACATTTATTGTCTAAATATTAACATCTCTGGTTTCTCGCTACTTTTAGCATGGATGTGTGAAAGCAATAACATCAACTGCCAGTGTATGTGTGGGAAGCCGGTGAGGGATCATTGTTACACAAGTGACTCCTACTCCTACTGGGTAGTTGGGACATGACGGGTGGAATCAAGTGGGAATCAAATGAACCTCCATGTGCATTAAAGCCTGCACAGTGTAAAACAACCTTTAACTGAATGCTATATTTTCTTTTAAACAAGTAAAAAAACAAATCTGCCATTATATCTGAATATTTCAACCTGTTTTCATTCATTTAGAAAGTAGTATATACGTATGTCGACAAGAAAGAGAAACGAAGGTTGCTTTATTAGAATGAAGAGAAATGAAACTTGTGTTGATTCCACCAGAAACAACAAGACATATTCTCACTGCACTGAAAGTGTAATTGTAAAATATTTCAAAGGATGAGGTTGGCTCTGGAGTCTACAAAATGAGATTAGGGGGTTATTATCTTTACCCAGATAGAAACCCCAGTTCCACTGACATTATGGAATGGGAAATCAGGAAATCAGCTAAGACCAGTCTGGGTGCAACATTTTGGTAGATAAAGGTTGATGAAATCCTCTTTATGAGCTCTGTATTAAGCCACTGAGTAAATAAAGGAAAGACTTATTTTATCTGACAAAAATCTAGTCAAAATGAATCACTTCATCCACAGAATAATTATTGTTAAATACACATTTTGACATTTGCTTTTGATTATACAATAAATGAGAGGAGAGTTCTTCTGGGTCTGCGAGATGAAGGTATTTTTATTTTAAGTGCCAACCTTATTGCACACGAATCTTGGTTGAAAAGGTGTGATTAGGGATTAGCAATTTGACACCTTAATAGTTAACACCCTGTCTGTGTGATAGCTGCTAATGACGTGTCTGCAGAGATGGAGGCTGGACAAGAGCTGCAAAGTGACGAGAAATAAGTCCACATTTAGACACAAGTGTGACTTGTTTTTGTGGGTCTTTGTGGTGATAGTTTAAAAGTCCAGCATATGTCCTCTGATTATTCACATTTTACAATATTTCACAAACTGCTGCATTCATACACTCCAAAAAGTGGCATTTTTAAAGTGGAAACCTTTTGACCTGTATGTATCTCTATCGCTGTGAGTGGAGTGTTAACCCTGAAAATACCCAAAAGTGTGTGTGTGTGTGTGTGTGTGTGTGTAATGAATCAACCAATTAATTATAACCAGTATTCTTCCACTGCAGCTCAGCATGGAAACACTGTTAAAACAGAGGGAGATAATTTCATACCTAAGCTGAAGCTAGAGTTACTGTTAACTTTAGAGGGCATTTTTCATGAAAATGAGAACTGTGAATTTGGTCCACACTTCTTACGGAATCATTGGACAAGTAACCCTTTCAATGTACAGTACAGACCACTGAGTATCCTTTAAAGCCCCTGATAAGTTGATTTAAAGTCTCATTTATTTCTCTATAACATTAAAGGTTCATGAGCCAGTAAGCCAATTATGATTCATATTAATAATCAAAGTGAAAGTTTGGAAAAATACACTATAAAAGGTTTTAACATTCAAAACCTCAGCTAATCTGCTTCATTAGCACTGTGTGGGTGTGATTTGATCAGATTTCATTGACCGCTGCCTGGCAAGATGAGCAATCAACCCCACAACTCTCATCAGAGACGCTGCTAGATTCCGACTGCTGCACGGATGTGTGTGACATCACCTTTTTCTAACTGAGCCCCGCCCACTTCAAACCAGCAAGAAGAGCGCAGAAAAAAACAATAAATAACCAAAACTGTTCAAAGTTTGGCAGACAGGAGTGTGTTCATGTAGGACACCATCTTTCGTGATAAGAAGCCGTTTGAGAAAATAGATATGTAGGGCCTTTAATCTATGGACCTCATTTAAGCAAAAACTATCCTTCAACCACACCAAATCCTGACATGTAGGAACACAAGGTTTATATTTATAATGCTTTGTACAAACCGTCCTTAGCCACTCTGCTGATTGTCACTGATGGTGACACATGGATGCATTACCAACAGATGTGCTTGTGTTTGCCCGTGTATATTGATCTACTCCGGCTGCTCTGACTTGGCTGCAAAGCCCTCTGCATATTAACTATCTGTACATTATCACAGACAAATTAGTTGTATAAGAGAGAGCAAGCAAGGAGACAGGCTCAACATGAACATGTGTATTTTGCTTGGGCATTTGTATGCGGAGTACAGCAGCAGTGTTTACTTGCAAAATATTTGAGAGGTGTCATTTGAGCTTTGGAAACCTGTGTTTGCTTCTTGTTGCAGTCGCAGTGCCTACTGTTTGACAAAGCGCCGGAACGCAGAGGAGTCAGCAGGCTGTGTGCAGTGACCGCGAGTGGCGAAAAAACTGCAGCGAGATCTGCTCTCCTAAAAACAGAAATCACGACTCGTATAGTCTGGCTCTGTGACCGTAAATGAGACGGAGCTGCCCAAAGTCTCACCCAAGGAGAGGCACTAATTATCCAAGTTCAGTCTTCTACAGGGATTTCACAGTTATAATGGGAATGAGGCAGTATGCTCCAGTAAATGCTTTCAGTAAGTCTACAGGTGCTTGTGTAGGCCATTGGATTTCAGGAGAGACTGAATGCTTTTCACCGTTTTTAAAAATGATTACCTTCCGGCATGTGTAACGCTGTGGCCTTATAAACAAGCAAGAGGTCTCTGCACTGCTGGGAAGAGTGTGTGCTTTCCCTCCGCAATCAGTGAGAAAAAGTCAAAGTCAGTAGTTTCTTAGAGACAGCAAGATATGTTCCTGATGGTCTTGTCGTGAGCTGTACGCCAGGAGCTGACAGCTTTTCTCTTTTCCAAAATAGTACATGTTTCATTTCCTGAAAAGAAAAAAAAAAAGAAGAGGAAGAACTCATAAGGGAATCCAGACTAATGGTAGATGGGCTGCATTTTTTATAGCTCTTTTCTATCTCAACAGAAACTAAAGCTACATCCCTGACAGATGGTGTATCAAATTAACTTTTCAGATTATACCCTCTGCGTTATGCTGCATGCAGTCGTCACACCCATGCAGGCTTATAACAATTAAATACTTATTAAACAAAATACTTGCAAGTAATACGAAGGTTTGCTTCACAGGAGGGCATAAACCTCATCACCTCGTCCTCCCTGCAAGGCTCTGTTTGCAGAGATAAGCACCACAGAAGGCGAACAAATACCTATTTCTTTCATCTTTGTCTGCACCGATATTCTTAGCCATCTTTGATCCTGTGTTATTCTTTGGCTTAGACTGATGTTATAAACTGTAAAACCACAAAGATTAAGAGGAGCTAAATCAAGAAGCACGCGTCCTGCGACCGTCCTGCGACCGCGTGTTAAAACAAAAATTCAAAACAAAGTGTCACCACCTCAGTTTTTGCAAACTTTTCCATTTCAGCAGCGTCTGGCTTATGATCACGTGTGCACTCTGTAATTGCATTTGTTTGAAACACTGTCAAGGACTTAATCAATGCTTGCAAACAGCGGCCGTATAAAAGGCGCCGTGTCGTCAATATTCACTCCTGGCTTTGTTTTTGCAGACGTTTCTCTCCTGCAGTGTACATATTGTCCTCCACTCATGAATCGACTGTCTAAGCTCCATAGTAGGACTGACAGTGAATGTCATTATATGACAGTAACACTCGAGTCGTGCAGGGTTTCTCAGCCTGTTAGAAAGCATTCGGATGGTTTGTCAACACTGGAGTAAAAGTACTTTAGTTTTGAGTTTGATGGCTGAAGAAAGTTCATAACAAATGCTGATTTTCTCCAACTTTTGCTCGCGGAGAACATTCGCAGACATGCAGAAGCAGAAATTCAGTCAGTCGAATAAATTCCAAATACTACAGTGTTTTTTCTTTGGCTCAATTCTCACAACAAAGTTTCAATGTGCAAAACTCTTAACGCAAAGAGCAAAACTGAAGTCACTAGATTCTTAACTTTAAACACAAAATGCTGTCTTTTGCCGTTCGGGGATTTACTGTAACGTTAGACTCTAGACTTCATTCTAAATATGAACAGTTATACAACATATTCAAATAAGCAAAATGAGTTTTCGAAAGTCATTATTACTCTACATCATTTCAGATACGGACGTTTGCCTAAATTACATATTTTTCTCATTGGCTTTTGTATAATCTTGTAAAAGTCATTGCTGACTCTCATCTGATGAGAAATACTTACCGTTTGATTCAGTGCCGAACATAAACAATGTTGTAATGCTCTGATATACGCGTTTCCTACTTTGATACAGATGTTTCCATTGTGTGTGCTAGGCGAGTAGCATTCCGTGCTTTAAATTTAAACTATGTCGTGAAGATTGAGCCACAGCAATTGCAAAATACTGTAACTCCACACATTGTACTTGTTTTCCAAGCATGGATTTTCTGCTGGGTGGCTGGCTGCGATATAGGTCATAAACCCCGCCTCCTCCATGTTAGCGGGTGGCACATGGGCCAAACTGATAGTACTGTACACGTTAGAGAGAATTTTCCCTAAGATGGTTTCTGCCATGTCAAGTGTTAATTTTCCTGATAAATTTGTTTTTAATTAGATATTTGATGCTATAAAAAGCGATGTCATGATCGATAACTGAGAGTGGGCTCATGATTGAGTCGGGTGGGTGTGTGGGTGGGGCCGCAATCACTACTGTGCAGACTCTGGCTCCAAATGACTTCACCAGTGCAAGATGGCAGCACCCGCAATATTTTGGCTTTATTTTTGTACAATGAGAGGATGTGGAGACAGTTTATCTTTAAAAGCGGCTTGACTCCAATTTTGTTCATTTTGATGCCGATTTGGGATGAACTGGAAACATTTTCAAAACCTTTTTTTCGATTATCTGACAAACATGGCAGTAAAGGCACAAATAGCGTTGGCTTTCTTGGTACTTGAAAAGCTTTTATTTTGGAGGTATATTAAAGAGAAATTGAAAAGATTGTAGATTTGTCCACTTCTTAGTTTGCCTTCCTATGCCGTTGCTGTCAGGTGAACACCACGTTAAAAAATTATCAAATACGGAGGTATTTGATCATTTTTAGGTTTAAAAACAAAGCTGTTTTTCTTAGTTCATGAAAAGTTAAGATTAGATACATTGTTGTCATTGAACAATGACATACCACTGGCCCAGATCGTCACGTGAATGAAGCTTGATATTTCCTACCACTAATTGTATTGTCCCACCCAAAACAAATGTTTTCTCTGAGGATAGTGTTTATTACTGTGTCTGTATGAAATTTCATTTGATGAAATCGAGAGCAGATGAAAAAAAAGAGCAGAATAAGAGAATGGGGGCTGATGTGCGACAAAGGTCACCAGCATTGTGGCTATAAATCAACTTTATTGCTGTTGCTACCACTCACTCCTGTTCTAATGAAGCTACCAGTCCCCGCTAACAAGCTTAACAAATGTCTCGGATATCAGACTGTAATTGCAGGGAGACTCTTCTCTCTGCCTAATTACTGATACTTCCTGCTGCACCAATTGGACCTGCAGCACGCAGGGAGGGTGGCGGGCGGTGCGGTGGGTTATTATATTCCATTTGCTGGGACAGCTCCTGCGGCAAGGCTGCGCTCTCTGAAATGTCTTCCATAGGTTATTTATAATCACTAGGAAGCGGTAGAGCGAGGCTGAGATACAGTGGAAGAGAGAGAGATAAAGAGAATTTGTGAACACAGAGAAGAGGACCAGAAATGGAGGAGACAAAGAGAGAAGAGAGCTACAGTACTGTACAGTGTCAATGTCTGGGAGAAGTGGTGGAGGAGAGTGTGTGTGTGTGTGTGACAGTGTCAATCTCTCATCAATACCTCTGTACTGTACATTCCTTCCTTCCATCTTTCATTCATTCACCCCTTTTCCTGTCATCTCCCTTCCCTCTTAATAATCAGAGTGATTTGACATTTAATTTAATTTCGATTTTTACACATGTTCATTTTGGCCAGTTTACTTTTGGGAGGAGGGGCGGTTATTAGTCTTGTTTTGCCCAAACCAAAATTGAGTGACGTATCCATCTGACAAATGTCTTTGGTTTTTTCGGTGACATGGAAGCTCTGATATTGGTTATTAGGGACCGTTTTTCAAGATGGCAGAAGAAATATGTGAACTTAACCTGCTCAGCTGCATCAATCTCATCCGAGCTCGTCGCCATTAGAATCACGTGTTTGTAAATGTGTATATATTATAATTAAGTGAAGGTTTCTCATAATTGCAAAATGCAGAGCCATAATTGTGAAACAAAAACCAACTTTTTTTGAGTGGCGGAAATGGGCTGCCATAGTTTTAACCTCTTTCCATTTTCATTTCTTTCTTTCCTTGAATCCTTTTTCTATTTCTACCTTTCATCAATCCTCACTTTTCTTTTTTCCTCGCTATTTAGTCATTCCTTTATTGCATAATTTATAGCCTCCTTTCTTCCTTTTAATGCTCTGTTTGTCCTTTCATGTCAATCATGAAATATACTGAAATACAGACGGGTGAAAAGTCCCAGTGCAGTGTATTAGTAAGCTCTCTTGAACTCTACTGGAGAAATGAACACCATTCTTCTAAAAGATATTCCCTTGTTCAGTGTTTCGATGGTGGTGGTGGAGACTGATAAGTAAGTCTACTCTAAGATCTCCCATTGGCTTGGGATCTGTTGTAAAGTGACTGCGAAGGCATAATTTTCATACTCTAGCACTGCATTTGTTAAGTTTCTCAAGCCATTTATTCAGTTTTATATATTTTACTTTGACAGCTGTCATGAAGAGCTTTGGTTGTCAGGTCAGCGACTCCGATATAAACATTTTAGATTTCAGATTTTCCACAGCTGCGCTTCAGAATTGATACAAAATATTTGTTCTTCCCCGTAATTCTATACTCACACAGAGATACAAACTCCTTTCCCATAGCAAACGTTTCTTAAGCCTTTTAATTGGTGTGCTACTGTGCTACTTTTTAAGCGTGCCGTATCAATAGCTAAACTGGTATGGAAAAACCGTGATGTATTGACTTTTTGACTGTGCTCACACACTTGACCCACATCATCCTCATATGGAGTCTCTCACAAGATTAAATTAAGAAATGAAATAAAAATAACCAGAAGAGCTAGGAAAGTCAAACTACAGATAGAAAATACTCACATGAGCATCACTGTAAGCACTAAAACTGTACAAACTGGCATCAAGTTGCATTCGCTATGGGTGCATGCAGTCAAACCTATAAATTACAATAAACTATAACAATTGGTTTGACTTGCTATACACCGGCTTTGCACAAATTAACAGTAACAGACAGTGAATCCATTATTCTAAATTACGTACGATATTTGCGGTGACACGAGCTGCTGGAGGATAATTGCTGGAGAAGCGGGGTCCCCGGGAGGTGTCTTTTCTAGTTGCTTTGATTCTACCTACACAGCGAGAGATTTAAAGTTCAACCCTATAGCATGTCAACAGCCTTCAGCGAGCCTCTGCCTCTGAGCCTCTGTAATGAAAAGTGATTGAAACACACTCTGGATAAAAGTGATTCTCCTCTCTCACTGTTTTTTCCCTCTGTGTAATCCAGGAGATGACGCACTCGATAATTCAGTATTTTCAGCCCCTGCTTTTTTTGTCTTGGCTCTTTGCCCACACCGCCAACTCGTCTAATGCCACCCGTTTCAAGCTACACTGCAAAACTCGAATCAAATTTATGTGAGAACATTTTAGATATGAGCTTTCTTTTTGCTTGAAATAAACAAATTTGGCTGTGAGTGCAGAAAGTGGATTTTTTATCCTGTGCGGTCGTATAATGCAATACACAGTCCGGCCAATGGTGTCATGCTATTTCGGCAGTAAAACGCCAACATATGCAGCAATGCACCAGCAAAGAAAGAGAAGAAGACTGCAAGCTATTGAACATGGGTGCAAACAATGCTCAATTTAAAATACTTAAAAATGCATTTGACACGTTTGTTAGACCTCAGGGATACATGCAATGTTTCTTGGTAAGCACTGACTGTAAAAACATACATACCTTATGTTTGTTCACAAGAAATCTTCACAGGGCACCTTTAACCTTGTTTCTAAACACCAAAAACACCGGCAAGATCTCAAACTATCAGGCACAACTGGGTTTGAACTTATGACCTTCAAGTTGGGATCCACCGGCTCAGCCATGGCACTGTTTATTGGTGTGCCCATCACTTTGGTCCAGTCTGAAACACCTCACAAGCTATTGGATGGATAGCCATGAAATTGTGCGCAGACATTTATGGTCACTAGTGGATAAATCTGGATGACTTTGCTGTTCCCCTGACTTTTCCTCTATCGCCACCAGCAGGTCAAAGGTTTCACTTGTCCAGTTTAATATCTCAACATCTACTAGGTGGATTGAAACAACTGACTTTTCATTTAGCGCCATCAATAGGTCAAAATTTAAACTGACTAAGTACCTGTAAAAACTAATGATCAGTCTCACTGTACTTTCTGTTTGATACTAATTAGCAAATGCATGCTAACACACCAAACTAACATGCGTTGCCACTATGAGCATGTTAGCATGCTGATGATACCATTTAGCTCAAGGTATGTAGAGCCTCACAGAGCTGGCTGTACTCTTAGTCTGGTTTATTAACAATGGACTTTGTGAAATTATTACCTCTGATGGATGTCCTGCACATCTGTGCTACTCTGGTTGATACTATTGTCATCGTCAAAGAAGGGTGTTTGGTCTAATTATTATTCTATGATTATTCTGAGACTACAGTTTTGTCAGTTGTATAACTTAATTACATGTAAACCATCTGAGACACTAGTGTTATCAATGGAACGTAACAGGTTAAAAAGAGTGTGAAATAAAAGACTACAGCACAAATTGCACATTTTGCCCCAAAGAACAAGTTGAGAATGTGGTACTCTCATGAAACACAATGTTTTTGCCTGTAAAGTAAGTGTTATAGCATACTGGGTGATCTGTAACAGACAAGTCCCTTGTACAGCTAAACATAACCCCAAATAAGATTAGATAAGATGTGCAGATGATTTGAATGGTGGTGCTGTGCAGAAGTTTCAGGTGCCTTTCACGGGACTTTTATTCTCCGTTTTCAATTTCTCCCTCAGCTTGTTTGGATGAGGAGAGAGTTTAATGGTTGGAGCAGTGTTAGACCCCCCCCCCCCACTGTGAAGGTCAGCGTCGTGCCTGATAAAAGTAGCGCGAAGAAAAGTTTCCCTCCCTCACCCCCTCTCTGGAATCTCTGTGAGAAGAAAATGCCAGCTGCCAGTCTCATTTGGAGAGATAAGGACCTAGCCCCAAATGCACCTGCATGGCCACGCACTGCAGAATAACAGTGAGAGAAAAAATATGTACATGATAACAAATGGAGGGAAGCTTTCACTTAAAAATATACCAACACATAGCTCCACGCTGGTAGATCCCAGAGAAACTACAACCAGGTGTAAACCGTTTTTTTTTTTTAGATATATTGTGTGTGCATATGTGTGCGCGTGCATGCTGGCGAGTCTTCACTGTAACTCCCAGTTGGCAGTGTAAAATGGATGACCCCTGCTATAGATTTTTGGCAGACAAGTCCCCCTACAACCATCTCATATCTTATTATCAACAGCCTCAGACGCTCAAATTGTTCTTTATCGGTGTGACAAAAAAGAAACCTCCCCCCATGGCATCATCGACCTTTATGGCTCCGCACCTTTCATTGGCAAATTCTTGGGGTTTTTTTTCTCCTGTGAGTGTTGTGTGTGCGTGTTTGTGTGTCCCATGCAAGTGGAAACTCCAGGAGGCACACCAACAAGCCCGATGGAGAGTAACTCCTGGAGCAGTCACTCTAGTAAGCATGTCCAAAGTGATAGTCCTCAAGTTGGAAGGGAATAGGATTTTCTTCTGGGTTTTTTGGGGGGGGGGGGTTTCTTTTTAAATCAAAAAATTTCACCAGAACCTTCTGCTGAGTTGCGTCAGACTGAACTGCCGCCTAACAACTATCATTATCATTAAATAAGTTGTCACTGCCATGAGCTTTTTGTCGCTCAAGAGAAAAAGTTGTACTTATGTTGACAGCAAGTATTTTTGTGGATTGCTGATGAGTGGTAGAGACAGTTCTTTCCCCAGCTGCAGCACACAGTTATTCAAGCACTCACTTTCATGAAAAGTGGAAAGATGTTGACGCAGTGAACACTGGACTAAGGCTACTAAGCATAAAAACAAAGCTGTTGCTACATTTTTGCAAAGAGTTTTGCGGTCGCTGAATTGAAATATTTCACGAGGTATGATTGTTTGGGGGAAAATATCACTCATAACACCCTGTAATCACCAAATAATGCTATAACAAAGTGTGTTGCGTCCTTTTCTGTACACTGCAGATGAGAACGACCTATAAAGTCGATATGTGAAACGTGTCAGCAAATATTGCCTATTTACACATCCAGCATACATAAGGCAACGTGAGCATTCGATCGGAGTCATGTTTCTGGCCACCTGATGATTGTAAGTCCAATATTCACTCTCCTCCCTGGTGTATAGTGATCTCCACCAACTCCTATGAGACAATATTTCGCTCTCTAGCTGCTAGAGCAGAATAACAGAGTGATTTGATCCAATGTTGGAAAAACATGATTAGTGCACCTTTTTATTTGTCTTTTGGTTTTTCAGTTTGGCCCATGTCCCATCTGCTGATATGGACAGGGCGGGGTTTATGCCCTATAGTCCACCAGGGGAGCGATCGTCATGTCGTCCATCTTTATATACAGTCTATGATCTGAAAGTCACCTTGCGTGATCTGTGGCTGATGAGACTCAGACTTCCTAATATGTCTTTAAAACACTGCTGTCACCCAATGGTGGGCAACTTAAAACATCCAGCCTTTTCTCTTTCTCTAAAGATCAGTATATTGATAATTTTGTGAACTATCCATATATTTTTTGTCCTTATTATGTCATATCTTCTCTTCCACAAGAGCTGCTTTGGCTCCCAAGTTGAGACAGTACTACCCTACACCTACCCTACAAATGTTAGAGAAATAATCCATTTGAGAGAGTCTGCAAAGATCAGCCACCTGTATTAAGTGACCCTCATGAATGTAGTCATTATAGAAATACCAACGTCTGCTTTGTTATGCTCTGCTTTACCATTCTGAGCATTTGCTGCTTTGTTCTGTCCCCCTTTAAACTCGTACGACAGTCTGGCAATCAGTAGTTATCATTGCAATCACCGTTAGAGCAGGAGTGTTTGTGCAAAGTGAGAATGCAACATTTTGGATCGTTTGATAGGAAATTGTTCACAGAACCTGTGGATGTAGTCTGGAGACTTCCTGAGGTGATTTTAAAGTTAACTGACAGCAGGGCTTGAAATTGGTTCTCCATTAACGCAGATTACTTTTTTATCACTTGTCCTGTTGTAAAAGACCACAGTGATATAATATCTAAGCAATAGATGCGGATTTCCAAACTGCCATTGAGAATAGGCTTTATTTATGATCATCACAAGCTGTCGATGTCAAAAAAGGCATCTCTGTAACAATGGAGATTTTCTTTACCTTTTAGTTTGTTTCTACTTTTGGTGCACCGCTGCATTAAATCACATCTACATATATTTGCTGCATAATGGTGGCTGTTGTTTATTCAGAAGTTATTTCAGCGTTCTAATGTATTGTGTATTTTTCACACCAGCTCAAGCACTTTTTCAGCAGCAATTTTCACAACAATAGCTCCATGACCTTTCATATGCTCTCAGTTTGTTAATGATAAGTGGGAGGTAATGAAAATCTATGCTCATTGTTTAGTCATATTAATGGCTTTTACATTGCTTTCTTGGGGCATGGATGTGTTTCACTTTAGAATTATTCCTATTTAGTATAGGAAGGTTTTTTGGGGATCAATAAAGTATGCATTTTTCCCACTGTATGTCCCATTCCTCATTCTTCCATGACTTCTGTGTGCTGAACTATGACTACTTTTAACTTAGTTTTTACTTCTGACCTCTTTGTATAGGAGAAATGGAAATCTAATGGCCAGCGCCAATGTCATTTCAAATTAAAAGCACGGAATGACAGTTAAGCACGAACACGCAGTGAGATAAAAACTCATGTTCTCGCTATATAGAATGTGAAAAGTATATGAATGCTGTTAAACAGAACGTAAAATTAGAATTCTAGAATTAATCATCCAGACATAAAGTATGAAGTTCCTGATCCCGTGTATAAAAGCAAGCAGAACGAAAGGGCCGTCGGTCAAAGAGGAGTTCCTTGGTAGTCAGTGACAGCTATTCAGGCTTGTATGGTCTCAGGCAGCGTTATTTCATGGATGCAAATCTGACCTTTTCTAGTCATGTTTCATGATAGTACCCAACCACCAGCGCATGAAGAAGGATAATAATAATATAATAATAATAATAATTGGACCGGTCAATCATGATACACATATGCAGAGAACAGCTCAAACACACACATACACGTTGAAATGTATCCTCTGCTTTTGACCCATCCGGCCATCCTTCTTCCGAGGGGAGCTGGAGCAGTGGTCGGCCTTCTGTGGCGACCAGGGACCAACTCCAGTGCACATCCCTGTCCTTTCTTGGTCAGAGACAGGTCAGGATCGATGCACAACTGGGGGCAACTTAGGGTTCAGTGTCTTGCCCAGGGACACTTCGACACGTGGACAGGAGGCTGGAATCAGTACAGTACTTGCAGTAACTGCACTTACAGTAGTTACATTCCACCACTTGTATGGGGTAACTTACTGGATTAAACCCTCTCTGCGTACTGTAAGCTGGACAAAGCTCCTCCAGACAACTGTTTTCCCAGCCTGAGTGGTACTCCGCATGACAAGTACAAGTGGTTTGATAGCCTAACTCATACCTGAAAGATCATAGCCATTACGAGGTAAATGGTAAATGGACTTTTACTTGTATAGCCCCCTGCAACTGTAGTTGAACGGTTCCCAAAGCGCATTAAAACTGCCCAAACTGTCAACCCAAACTCTCCTTAGTCATTGTAAATTGTTAAGAGTGTTATGCACCTTAATAAATCTGTCTTCGTCTAGGTGTCCAGGGCTCTGCCTGAGCGTCAGCTGGAGATCGAGGGTCTTCTGAAGGAGCTGGAGAAGCTTCAGGGTCAGCTGGGTAACCTCTCAGCCTGGGCATCCAGCACCAGAGCCAAGCTAGAGCACAGCCCTGAGGAGCCCCCACCCAGGGTAGGGCGCACACACACACACACACACACACACACACACACACACACACACACACACACACACACACACACGCAGTGCAGGAGTTTTTACTGCTATATTCTCTTATATACCTTAACTACCATAACATTCAAGGTCAAACTAGCTGAAATTAATTTTAATGATATCAATAAGTAAATTAATTCAATAAAACCCACTGTACAGTACCTTCTCTACATCTCCCCGTTTGTTTCTCCAGCTCATTGAGGAAGTGCAGGTCAAGCAGCCAGAGGTGGAGTTGCTTTTGGCGCGAGCCAATCAACTGTACAAAGACAATCCTCCCAGCCAACCAGACAAGGTCAGGAAATCAAAGACTATGAATGATTTGTCTGTTGAAAAGAACCAACAGCATTCTTGCCTTGTCATATAATGCTTTTCACATGCTGCCAACTGTATGTTGTGGAAGCATCTTACACCTTGTTTTTACACACACACCATAGAGTCATAGGAGACGCCATAAAAAAGAATGGATTTGTAAGAATAAATGTGGAAATATAAAGAGGAATGAATTTAAAAAATGAATAAATGTGGAAATATAAAGACAAACGACAAAATATAAAAGATTAATTATAAGCATTTTCATTTGTTTTCACATTTATATGTTAATTTATTTACCCAACCGGTCGAGGCAGATGACGCCCACCAAGAGCCTGGTTCTGGTTCTGGTTCTGGTTCTGCTCGAGGTTTCTGCCTGTTAAAGGCAGTGTTTCCTTGCCACTGTCTCCTAGTGCTGCTCATGGTGGAATTGTTGGGTCTATACATATAGAGTTGG
>JAVQJF010022756.1:0-28241 GCA_036023855.1 Gadopsis marmoratus | reverse complement strand
TCTGCCTTCACCAGTCACCTCAACTGGCACATCATCATCATCATCATCTTCATCTGTGATTGTGTAAATTAGAACAGTCTGGAAATAAAGCCAGTGACAGTGACCGCAGCAGCAATGTGTTGCCACTTGCTGCATTCATTTTATTTGTGACCCTGCTGCTGTTGCTATTGTAACCAGGTTAAGATAACAGAGTGGTGATGTGTTACTGTCACTTTAAATGAGACTCCGGCTGTCTGCTGCGCATTGCTTTGGCGCAGAGAGAGAGAGAAAGTGCATCAAAGCGAGAGCACAGAGAAAGACTCTAGGAGCGGTGAACTCTCTCTCGACACAGTTTTTCCACGGCTGTGGCCTTGTTGAGAGAGGCTTCAGGATCCGGCCAAAGCCGAAATTTGTTTGGTTTTCATTTATTTGCACTTTGAATAATTTTTACTGAGATCTCAGATTTAAAGGGTTATAAAAAGAGACACTGAATGTGAACCCGACATATTATTTTGTTATCAAAGAGGCCGAAATATGGTCTAAGTGTACTACAGGTGAATGTGATTTATGTGATTGGGATTTGTTTGTTTAATACACATATTTTTGTATTATATTAATACTGTGTCCTTGTGTGTCATTGGGGTGGATATCAATTATCGTGGTGGCAATTACACCGTACCGAATGAGCCAGAGCTCCTCCGTAAACCCCGGTCTCCCACTTAGATTTCCGCGGTCCCTTTCGACTGACGGGTGCCGGGGGTTACATTAACTTCACCAGATAGGTTTCTTAAATCCTCCTGAAGTGTGGCAGAAGTCAAATTGAATTAAATCATTTTTAAGCACTATTTTACTGTTTCAAAGCAAAGACTGTATCTCAGAGGCCTTCAAATGTTTAATAAAGTTAGAGCCGGTGTCGAGAAACTATGTTGGCACGTGCAATTTGACTCCAGCTCTCATTAACTCTCAAACTTCACTTGAGACAGGGCACAGGACAAACGTACAGATACTGAATAAAGATATCAAGCTAAACAAATAAGCAAGCTTAAACATACAGCTATTTTACTTAGGCAGGTTCAGCAAATGCACCACTAATCATTGGTTTCTGGGATCACCTAGGATTAGTCTGAACAACACTAATGCCTGCTGAACCGTCCTCGCTAAGGCCAGCGAAATGGGAAATCCCAGAATGATATCAATGTGTATGCACAGGGATCAAAGCCTGAAAACAAAACATACAAGGGATAAGGAAATTATGGAATTGTTGCACAATCAGCTTAAACATCAATCAGAGCAAATTATTTTGAGAGGGGATTAAGTAGTTGGTGGACATTGGCTGGCTCATCTAAATCCATTTGTCGTTAGGGAGGAGACGGTAAAGACAGGCAGAGGGGGGCGGTGAAGAAGCCTTCAGTTGAATAAGTGATTTAGAGGTTATGGTATGTTGTCATGTTAGAATTTATAAGTACGTGCCTAGATTTGAGCACTTGACTGTGTGGGATGCTTGGGTTTTCTTTTTATCTGCACGTGTGGGCCGTCCACTCATTTCCCTTTTTTTCTTTTTGGTATTCAGGCAGTTGGTGAGTGAAGAGCGAAACTATAGACATAGCTCTACATTCAATTTTAGAGTAGTGGAGGTGGACATGTTTCCACAGAAGGGTTGTATACCCACTCGACCTTCCCTGCGTACTTGTGTTGATGACTCATTCTGACTGTGTCCTTCTCAGGCCGTGAGCCCACGCTGCCCCCTCTGCACACTGGAAGAGTTTAAATGCACCGACGGACTCTGTGTGGCCCTGCCATACGTATGCGACCACAATGACAACTGTGAAGCCGGCGCTGACGAATTAGGCTGCAGTGAGTAGCATGATAAAACACTAATTCACTTACTGTCAATATCCTCTTTTACTGTCATTTTAAAGTCAGTCATCAAATGTTACTGGGAAGAAACACAATGAGTCCCTTTTGATGACAAAAACGTGGCCTCACTGCCACTTATTTGGGGCTGGGTCTATTGACTTAGAGTCTCATAATGAGAGAAGATCTTGTTATGATTATGAGGTATGGATCTCACAATTATGAGATACAAAATTTGTAATTGCAAGAAAACGTTGTCTCAAAAAAAAGAATATTCTAAAAAAACGGATAATTTTCTCATAATGGTCACGGACAGATGTGGATGTCATAATTATGGGATATTTTTATCGACGGAAGACAACTGGGCCCACACAAAGTGCTATTAATGAGAGATCTTAAATCAGAGGAGCTTGTTTGATGATGTCCCGGTGTTTTTGTCAGGTATGGCGTACGTCACTGTAGCCGGTAAGGACTCTGTACCAGGTGCCATTAGGAGAGCATGCATACATTCAGTGGATGATGGCAGCAACGACATCAGTGCTGCTGTTGACCTCGGCATCAAATACATCACCCGACCAGGCATCGCTGTGGACTAGGTGGGCAGGTGCGAAATGACGTTTCTGAATTTACCTGATTACATTCCTTCAGTCCTCTGGTGCCTTGAGTTTGATCATTGGTTGAAAACTCATTTGTCATTTACATGATGAAAAAAAACAACCTTCAATCAAATCTATAAATAAGAGCCTTTATCAGTGAAAGTGGGCACTATGCTTGAGAGGCTCTGATTGATAAAGAATCTTACTTTCAGAAACAAATATACAGCTTCTTGATGGAAGGTTTGCACAAGTCAAAGTATATTTTGCGAATAGTTTTGTAATTCTTCTGCCTGTAGGAGTCATTACTGGGCAGACTCCACAGTGAAGAGGTTAGAGATGGCCATGCTGGATGGATGCTACAGGAAACACCTGGTCAAGACAGAGATGTGCCACCCGTCTGCTGTGGCCGGCAACTCACGACTGGGGTGAGACAGACAGCGCTACCACGCCTGACTTTAAGGAACTATCTTACAGATTGCAGTAAATTAGGGAAGGCAGTTAATATAGTTTTGTGTCACTATGTTGCTCAGTTTGTACATTTTATACACCTAATTAATATGTTGGAAATATTTTTCTAGTAGAATTGTGTTGCCCTTGAAACATTTGGCATACATATGGCAGACATTTTTGTATTTTTCATCCTCCCGTGGAAATGCTTCCTTAGGTTATGTTGTTGTATTTATCTGTCATGTAAAACCTAAAAAGAAGGCACTCCATCTCAGAGGCCAGAACTTTGATATCTGCCATGGGGAAGCAGCCAAGATCGAGGAGAGGAAAATCCTAGTGGCCGATGGCCTGGTCAGTCGACTTCACCAAGGGTGACAGAATTTACTGGTCTGAAAGCCGCATAGAGTCTGTTCTGCCTTTAGGAGAGGCCCCGTAGAACTGCCATCTACTTAGATGAGGATTAGGAAGGACAGACATCAGGAGAATATGTTCACATGTGACCTTAGTTTTCAGAAACCTCATCATACATTCAGTATCTTATCATTGTGGCTCAGTTAAACAGTAAGCATTCTGTCGCACCTTGTCTAGATGTCAGAAACCCCCTCAGTGTGAGTGGAGTACTCCGTAGAAAGGCAAAGTGTTCCAGCAGGACATGTTCGGCCACGGATCCAAGACCAAGCTGCTGACTTCCGGGCCCTGGCTCACCCAGGTCTCTGAGTACCAGCAGCAGAGATACACCTCCATAGCCAATAAGCAGTCACCCACACTACATATTCACACAAACAAAATCCACATCGATGAAGAAATGATGTCTCAACTCAAGAAAACGCAAACCAGAATCTCCAGTCTTTTTCGATTACCATTTTAAGTTGACACCTTCAAACCTAACAAACAGCAAAATATATAAGTCATGAAACTAAACAACCTGTCCCCTGTCTGCAGTGAAGAATCCGTGTAAGGGAACCTGCAGCCACCTGTGTTTGCTTCGGCCGGGAGGTTACACCTGCGCCTGCCCCGAGGGCACCAGCTTCATCCCCGGCAGTAACACTGAATGTGATGCTGGTAAGAAGAAAACCTATTTATTTTTCTCTGTATGTATTATAAAAACATAGAGAATGTATTGAAGCTGGATAAATTAATCTGTGACCTTAATCACAGCAATATTAATACAACTTACATCATGTTCTCTTGTCTCTGTGTATGAGGCCTGCAACACAATAAATAAACGTCAGCAAAGCTAATGACAGCAGAGATTTAATAGAATCAAGAAATGCCCAGTAAGGTGTGATAGTAAATGGCTATAAGAGATGCAAACTCTGAACATTTTTAAAGGACAATTGAAAACATATTTATTCAGTATTTCTTTTAACTGTAACTCTTTGTCTCACTATTGTATTTTTGTTCTACTGTTTTTTTTTCACTTGAAATGTTTTATTGGTTGTATGCCTTTGTTTTAGTGTTATCTTTCAAATTCTCCATTGTCCCTGGCATACGTGCTTTTGTTCTTTGTTGTTTCTCATCTTAGTTACCAATCTGGTTGCTTGGTTTTATTGTGCAGTTTTTGCACTATTTTATTATGCATTTCTTATTTTTTTCTTTTTTCCTTTCTTTCTTCTCTCTCTTGTAAAGCACTTTGAGCTACACCCCCTGTATGAAAGATGCTATATAATTAAAGTTTACTATTGTTATTATTATTTAATGCTTTGTCATTTAGCATGTTTGGCTTGAGAGGGAGGAAATTCTTTTCTCATTGCCGGGAAAGTGTTGGGAGTGTTTTTAATTACAGGGGACACAGAGGAGGAAAGGAAGTAATAAATCATAAATCTGTAGTGTACCTGAAATGACATTACATCCCTATTGACTTCCCAGTTATATAAATGATTCTGTCATGGGGAAGTAAAGGTTCCTTTAAATGTTATGATTGTTGTTCATATAAATTATATCAGGGTTTGATCCACCTCCCACCATGTCAGTGTCAAAATGGAGGCATCTGCTACTTTGATGACAACAAGGCTCTCTGCAGGTACGAATTATTTTAGCCTTTGTAATCCTTTGTATGTGGAAGTTCAAGTTGTGACCGAGTCCACGTGAAGTGCAGCCCAACCTGCCACTGCCAGCAAGGACGGCTTCACATTCATCACCAACTTAATGTGACACCAAATGTTTTTCATATCTCATAACTGAATGGATTCATTCTAAGATATCATACCACACTGAAGGAAACAGAGAGAATGAAGAACATTATTAATCACTATCTATAAGTAGATGTCAGATTACTGAAATACAGCTCTTCAGGCATTACTAACCGAGCGGCAGAGCGTGATATTTGCTTTAGTGTGATAATTGTCAAGAAATTGTATGTTGCTTTAAGCTGTTTTCTACCTTGTGTCCATATTAGGAGGCCTTTGAGAACCCAGCCTACATCTCAGACAGAGAAGATGGTGATGTCTTTGCTGCACAACCAGCTGCTTCGAGTGCACAGGTAGCCATGGAGACGCATGTCAACATGTTACACAATGTTTAATGCTCAATATCTGAAAACAATACTGCTCTGAAGGCTTGAAAAGATTGCAAGAAACAGTCTGACATAATTTACTTAACAATGTCAGACAACAGAGGACTTTGGTCAGAGTAGATGTGAAGCAAGTAACGTGTGTGTGTGTACATACTAATGTGCACAGTTACTGAAACATTAAATTTCTATTTTTCTTCAACGCAATTTAAACTCATTGGGGATGACCGTTCTGTGACTTTCAAAAACCCCACATACATGGTGAGTCCAGAATGGTCGATACAGGCAACATTAAGTGTCTCAAAACACTGTCAGTCACACTGGATGTATTAGGATTTCATTCGATTTCATTTTGACATGCAGAGCTGTAGAACGTCTGCACATGATGGCCAAGAAGTCTTAAAGTTCTTGTATATTTTGACAACTGTTTAGCTACGTAATGGTAAATGGTAAATGGTAAATGGACTCTTTCTTATATAGCGCTTTTCAACCGAAACGGTTCCCAAAGCGCTGTAGTCAGCTTGGAAACGATATATCTCAATGCTTCAATGTTTGTTAATCGTCGTGATCTTCCAGCAGAGATTAGACTGGACCACGTTTCAGGACTGAAACCTCATCAGCTGCACAGCTCAACAAGCAGAGCGAACACTGACTGTAAAAGAAATATATTTTGTGTGACTTACATGATCAACTTTAATTTTGATGTAGCTAATTATATATAAAGTAATTAAAGTAATTTACTTATAAAGTAAAATAAAGACGTGATTTAATATAACTAATATTAGCCGCATTTGATAATTGATTCAAGTGAATAAAAATGTGTAAATGCTGTGTTTATGATTTGTTTGTAAGAAGGTTAAATATTAAACCTGCTATTATCATCATTGTGTGCCAGTAAGAGTGTAACGATTGGACTTGCAAATGGTACGAGAGGTCACACTGAATTTCAGATTTTAAGCCCTTTAGATTAAGGACTGAACATTATTACAACCTCTCCCTCTTACTTGTACCTTTCTCTGTGTGACAGTGCACATATCACAGGAGGATCTGTCATTACGACAAGACCGGGGCTCCCACTGGCGTTATCCACTCTGCTCATCACAGACAGTCCTGAGCACAGGACTCTGATCCCCCAGCTACTGTGTTACTGTGTCTGACCCACTGAGCTAAGATGAAATGCTTTTGTCATCACCCATTTAATCACACAGAGAGAGCCACAATTTGAGGCCGCGATCACAGGGAAGCAGCAATGATTCTGCTCCACGCAAATGTCTCAGCACATCAAGGTCAAGTTGCGACCACCAGGCCGACCAGATGAGCAAAGGGACAAAAGAAAAGTGGAAACACAATAGAGATGGATGTGAAGAGAGACTGTGCATGTGTGTTTCCATGATGATTCATAGTCCATGTTTTCTTAGCACTGGTCCCCCCACAAGGCATCTCTGACCGTCAGCCAGAACATGTACTGTACCGCTCACTGAGACAGAGACATGGAGGGAGGGGATGAATAGCAATGGTTGGATTTGAGAGGGGCGGACCAAAGAGGCATGCAGCTTGCAGCATGCCTGCACACTGTGCTGCCTTCAAGAGCTGTCAGGAATGGTACAATGGTGCTCATGAATGAACCAACAACAAAGAGACCGCCATGATTTCTGAATGGACAGTTATTTATACTGTTTTTCAGTCACGCTGAGTTATGTGTATTGGTATGAATACAAGGGTGAAGGCAAGCAGTATTATTTTTATTACAGAATACGTAATAAAAGGAAGGATTTACATTTTCTTTCACTTAATTTATTGCATGTTTCATATATGTATCTAAATGTGTATATACGTGAAGTTTGAAGCCCTTTCAGCAGCCCAATAGAGGGAAGGTGATTGGTTTCACATTAGGTTACAGTTTTTATGGAAGTTCATTTCTGCCAGGAAAAGAAAAATGATGAAAAATGATGGCAAAAAAATGAAAAAGTCCAAATTGTGAGACACAAAGTCAAAATTTGACTTAATAAGTGAAAATAGAAACAGTCAAACAAACTTTTTTTTTTTTTACTTACTGTACCTACTGTACATACGTTTTGCATCTTAAAACGTGGATCCCTAATTCCACTTTATGTTCAGTTCTCAACTGTAGCGAAATAATTTATTACACAAATTAAAACCACTTTAAACTAACAGCCAACGACCATCACACGCCTTGGCTGGAATAACCCGTCCATCCAGCTAATATCCCACAAACGCAACAGGAGCATCGGTGAACCTTTAACGGATTGGGAGGATGCTGGAGATCGCGAGGAGCACCTGAAGGCAGCACACAGAGAGAGAGAGAGAGAGAGAGAGAGAGAGAGAGAGAGAGAGAGAGCGAGCTGAGTGACAGAGGGGGGAAGGGGAGGCTCTCTGAGCGGCAGACTGGATGGATGGAGCAGAGAACCAAAAACCTCATGTGTGGCAGTCAGCTGAAGACGGAGTGAGGGGCAGAGACAGGGACAGGAAGACGGGGCTCAGACTTACAACAGGCGCGGAACCGCAGCTAGGTAAGGGCGCCTCCTAACGCGCGCGCGCGCTCACTTTACTCTGTGCCACTCTTTATTTGGGTGTCTGACAAAGAGAGGGACTGTTCGCGCTGTCGGACACCGCGCTTGTCTTAGTTTACACAAATCCGCGCTGAGCAAATGCAAAAACCGCGGTCGGTTGTGCGCCGGCTGCCCGGGCAACGCTGCTTTGTTGTTTTTGTTTGCGTAAAAACCCACGTGGACGCCCGCGACGTTAATGAGGGGCGCGTGTAGCACCTGTGATTGATCGGAGAGAACGGCGCACGAGCTAATTAAATGGCTATAAACGAGCTGTGCTTCCTTCTGTAACCTGTTGGGGGGGCTGAAACTCTGAGGGGGGGGGGGGGGGGCTGAAACGCACAGACGTCGGGTTTGATTCAGCCCAGACACCTGAAGTGGCTCTTTATCCTCCTGTGTTGAAGGTGTTCTGAGCTGATGTTCGTCTCATAAGCCTCTTAAAAAGCCGTCTGGCTCCTGACCTCCTCTGCAGCGCCACCTCCTCCTTTTCCTTCTTTTTTTTATTTTTTTTTAAATTGTCTCCGTCTCCAGCATGTTTATTATTCTGGCACAAAATAATAAGCTAAAGTGAATCACAAGGTAGCTGCTTGGTAATGAAGATTAACCTCTTTGTTTTTTTTTCTTCATATTTCGCCGTCTGAACTTTCTATCACAGAATAACTTTCTTTTGTTGAGATCAGACCGATTTGCATTAAGTAACGAAGTCGAAATCGCAAAAATAAAGCTAAACATTATCTGAGTCAAGCTTCTCAAATGAGGATTAGGTGACTTCTCTTTGTCATATCATTTTAAACTTAACATCCTTTTGAGTTTTAGACTTTTAGTTGAACAAAACATTTGAAGATGTCTGGGAGGTAATGAATATGACGTTTTGTTTTTGTTTTTTTTTTACATTTCATAGAATATTTGTTTTTCCACTTTAAAAAGAGAATAGAAAGCATTTTATTTAAAAAAAGGTTTTTTAAATGAACAGTGTAAATCTGTTGTGGAATTGCTATAGATTATCTTAATACCTCTGTGAAATGTACAGCAGGCAAACGGATATTGGAATGAAATCTGTCATATTCAAATATGTCAGATCAGCCATGTGGGGTTTGCATTATAGTGGTGGGTGGACACACACACACACACACACACACACACACACACAGATGGACAGATGGACTCAGCAGTGTGTCGGCGACCTCGCCCCTCTCTGTCTCCCTCTCGGGACGTCCAACAGCAAATGAGTCTGGCAGACAGGTGGCGTTTGTGCATGTTTCTGTGTGTGAGTGGAGAGGACAGTGGCACGAGGTTGAGCTCTGCGGACACAATGTCAGTCAAAGCATAAAAGGGACAATCAGTGAGGATTTTACTGTCCTAAATCTACGTGACTTCACTATGAAATGTTGTCATGATGCCACGAGTAGAAATAATGGAATGATATTTAAAACCAAATGATACAGAACACACAGCTGACAGTACTTGCTGCCATGGAGACTGACAGGCTATATAGCATGAGGTGCCTCCTAGTGAGCTTTTATGGGAGATGTAAACAAGATCAAATGATTATCACTGGGTCAAAAAGTTTACAATAGATTAAAATGTTTATTAGAATTTAAGCAGACACCTGGCTTGTTGAAGTCTCGAGTAATTCCTTCAGCCCCTACGTTACTGTGACAAGGTGATTAAAAAGAAAAGTTGCCCACAAACTGAATTATTCATTTTTAAAATACAATCTGTATGCAAATGTTGTAAACTCTAATAATTAATAAACCTGTCTAAAAGAACACAAATCCACAAATCTTGTATTCCTGCTCATACTGTGAGTTAAACTCGGGATGAAAGATTTGATGCCGTTTGCACCTGCCGGCAAAGTCTTACAACAAAGACGAGACTTCTTCCAAAGGAAGGAAGGGGCTTTGAGTCTGTAAATGAATTTGAATATATATACAGAAAATGTCATTTGCAAGTTCCCAAAGCCAAAGATGTCGTCTTACACTCATTGGTTAACAATACTGTTAACAATACTATGTCTGCAGGCATCCTAGCACCTCTCCGAGGCTGTTCGTAGGCACAGCAGGGTTTTGTTCTAAATGCTAATGTCAACATGCTAACATGATCACAATGCCAACGTGCTGAATGTTTAGCTGGTGTAATGTTTACCATGTTAACAATCTTTAGTGTTATCATGTTAACTTTAGCTAATGAGCACTAAAACACAAAGTGCTGAGGCTGATGGGAGTGTCATTAGTTCTGGAGGAATTTGGTCATAAAACAAAGTGTCAGGGATCATGAAAGTTATTAGGCTTTATCCTGAGGGGGGACATGGATGTCTGAACCAAATGTCATGGCAATAAATACAAGATTTGTAGATATGTTTCAGTCTGGGCAAAAGTGGCGGACAAACTGGCATTGCATCAAGCCGCTAGCGTGGCTAAAAGCAACAAAGGGATTCTGTTTTTAATGATGTAGGAAAAACAGAAACCTACATGTTATTGGATAAATTACTTACAATGAGCAATCGGTTATTATAAATGGTGTAGATTAATTTTCTGTCAATCACAACTTATCAGTTATTTGAATAAATCATTTCAGTCTTCATTTTAACAAGCTGTAGATTTGTTCTTTGTTAAAAATACAAAAATATAATTAATTTCCTATCAATCCATATCAGAAAAGGTGACCAAATGCTTTTCAGTATAGCCTCTGCTGTGTCCTTTCTGCTGCTCAGTTACTCTCCTAACCTACCAGGCCTTTCTGATCTGTTTCACTGAAATCCTCCGTGATGCACACAGCTGCAAGCTCTGCTGTCTTACATCAAGGAGGCTAGATAATACCACCATATGGCGGATGGGAACCTAAAGCAGTTACACGATAGACCTTAGGGGGGGAAAGACAGAAAGATGCCAGCTTTAAGCTCTTCTCAGCCTCTTGTAATTTAGAGTGAGAGTCGCACAGAGGGAGGAAAAGATGGAGAGAAAGAAGATCAGGAATGTGGGCTAAGTGTGCAGGCAGGAAGGGTGAGAGGATCTACCCCAGAACTGCTAGCTTTGTTGCTCTTACCAAGTGTTGTCAATGGAGTGGGTTTGTGTGATGGCACAACAGACTGCAAAAACAAAATTTACCTTTTTTCATTTCAAGACAATTTTTCTTTGTTATTTTTCTTTTTTAGTTATTAATCCACACATTTTAATGGTGATTAACCTCTAAATTTGGAAGTAATAAAAGCCGGAGGACACCTCTTCCCTACAAAGGCGGCGAGGAGTAATTACAGCAGTGAAGTTTTCAGTCTGGCAGGCAACTGATAAAAAGGTTGTAATGACTTAATTTTATGCCTCTTTTTTTTTTTAGGTTAATTATTTTATCCCCCCCAAAAAAGATGGAGCCTACATAATGTCCTTTCAGCTCTCTTAACCTCACTAAATGGCATACATTTCTGTACAGTTGGAAGCTAAGATGGCAGCTAGCGTTCCCTTGACATGTCTCTCTTGCTTTTAGCTGTCTAGTTCTCTCTGTGTGGCAGATGGTGAATTGTTGGTTTTGGTCTATTCATGGGATTTGTTAACAATATGGAAAATCTAGAATAATACCAGCCTTCTCCTTTTTTAAAGTAACTTAATCTTTTGTGAAATGAAATGAATTTGATCGATCTAATGGGCAGCAGTCTCGGATGCTGGTTATTCCTCTGTTCACCTGTTTGCCTGCCTTATTTTGTGGATATCCTGCTGAGTGAGAGAGAGAAGCAAATAAATAAACAAACATGAATAAATATTACCACCGTGGCTCATGTAGTTGGTTGACAACTGTGCAGGCCTGTGTGTCTGATGCCTGATAACGTGCAGAATAGATTTTTATTTTTAATTTTTTTTAAAGTGCTACTTCATCAATGCCCTGCTGAGTGAGTGACTGAATGGGCACACATGCTGATGGTGCAGCATTATAATGAATCAATCTGGGGCTGTTATTATTGATGCCTGATTGAGGGTCACTCATGGGGAGATGTCAGGTGCTCCAGCAGTAATCGTGCATGGACAACATGGAATTACGAGACACTGGTGATGCCACTCTTATCTGTCAACGTTTGTGTGTGTGTACTGAGGCGCAGCAGCAGTAAAAGACAGAAGCCAATTTACAGTACATTAAAGGAATAGTTTGACATTTTGAGAAATACACATTCACTTTCTTGTAGGGAGATGGATGAGAAGACTGCTAGCACTCATGACTGTACAGTAAATATAAAGCAGGGCGCGATGAGCTTAGCTTAGCAGAAAGACTGGAAACCGAGGGGAAACCTCTATCCTGGCTCCGTCCAAAGATAACAAAATCCACCTACCAGCAAGCTCACAAATAAACCCATCATATCCTGTTCGCTTAATCTGTACAAACCTGAAGTGTAAAAACGACACGTTGTGTCCTGGAATATTTCTTGGCTGGGCACAATGACTTTCTGGAGTCAACAAAGTTGACAGACCAACTGTGAGGGACCGAGTAGTTTGGCATGAGGACACAAGGTGTAATTTAACAAAAATGGGTTTTTAGTTACCCCAAACAGATAATTTAAACAATTTACAAAGATAAACAATAACTTTGGCCTATAAAAGGGTCAACTAAATAACTAAATGGAACCAAACAAAGGAAGTAACTCAGTGCTCAACTTGACAAACCAAACAACTCACCAAAACCGATGGGGGGGGGATTACAGAAACAATTAACACTAACTAACTTAGCTCACTTAACAGTCTGGCCAGCCTTTAACTTAAACAAACATTTACTAATCATAGCAAAATGAAATCAAAACAATATAACTTACTGATAAACAAAAGCCAGAGGTGTGCACTACTAATGCAATATCAAAAGTGAAAATAAACCATGAGTATGTTGTGATGTGAGAGTGGTGTGGTTATTGGTTTTATCTGTAAAATATGATACAGAAATGTAACAAATTAACTAATGTGTCTGGGCCTACCGTACCATAGTTAGTTTTACAGATTAAACAATTGAGATATAAAGTGTTAATTAGTGAGCTTTTTTTTGACAGAGCCAGGCTAGCCGTTTCCCCCTTATTTTCAGTACATATGCTATGCTAAGCTAGCTAAGCTAAGCTAAGCTAAGCTAACCGCCTGCTGGGTCCAGCTTGATGAGTGGCGTCAATCTTCTCATTTAACGTCAAGCAAGACAACGAAAGCGTATTTCCTATATTTAATTTTTTTAATCTAATTTATTTGTGTTTAATTTGTCATTTATATTTATTTTTATTATTATTTTTTAGATAAAGTTTTGGTTTAAAGTTCAATAAATGCTCTTTTTCAGTCAACGAGTAATCGTTTTAAATAATCGTGATTTCAATTTGGACCCAAATAATCGTGATTATTATTTTTGCCATAATCTTGCAGCTGATCAACAGCCACAGTCAATCATAACATGTAATTGCTCTTTTCAGAGCTGCTTAAAATATTGTTTTTCATCGCCACTCAGCAGTTTAGGACATAATTGATTGTAATTCACCAACGTGGGCTTTATGAACACTTGTCGACCAGCTAAATTAAGGTCTTTTTGTGTTGTGGCTGTTTATTGTAATTGCTAGTTAGGCTCAAGTTTTTCTCCTTGGCAGCTGATGCTGTATGTTTTCACCAACCCACCAGGGGAAGTGACTATAAAGTGACAGAAAATGACAAAGAATTAGCGAATTTACATAAATAACTTTTTGATAAAACAAAACACAACAAAGGGCTTAACAGCTTGCTACAATGCTCACATGCTGATCAGGTGCATCTGGCTTTTGTTTTTGGACGTCAAGCGTGCGTTTGTGGCAATTATTGATTTCTATCAATGAGCCAGAAAAGGCTGTAGATTGTAGGATGAAGACTGAGAATACTCCAGAACTCTTATGTTCACCTGGCATCTCATTACTGTGATCCTCCCACAGATGTGTGTATTAGTGCTCGAAGCCTCCTACCTACACAGCCAGCAGTTACAAGATTAGACTGAGCAGATATACAGCAGGTGTGCTGTAAGAATATTCTGCTGCTGCTTCACATGATAGCCTGCAGAAACTGTTAATTAAGAGTCTGGATGGTTGAAGGTCAGGCAGTGATCTTAACCAATGCAGTACTGAGGAGGAAAATGTACATCATCCAAAGAAGCTACATCCTAGAGTTTCTGTAACATAATATAAGCTCCCTTTTTTTTTTTATTGTATATTTGACTTTGTCTGCCAAAATGTGTTTGCTGTTAGTAAATGATGCTTTAAAGTAAGGCGGTGCTAAAAAAAAACTTGATTCAATTTAAATCAAGGACAATGTTAGAGGCCGATTTGGAAATGTTTTTTTTAAAGGCTAACAAGCCATGTTATCCACTCATGCCTAAATTAATATTTTAATCTACCAACTTTTAGTGTAGTATTCAATGTGTAGTTGGGTATTCATGAAAGCTTTTGGTATTCATGGTTACCAGGTTTTTGTCTGTGAATTGTCAGAAATAGTGAAAAATGCCTGCCACGGTTTCCCAGAGCAGACACCTTCACATTACCTGTCTGGTCGGTAATGTGAAAACGGTAAAACGGTTTAAAATCCCAAATGTATTTAATCTGAAAAATATGAAAGGTGGAAAATCCTCAAAAATTAGGAGCTAAAATCTAAGAATGTGGTGGCATTTCTGCTTGATAAATTGACTTAAACACACACACAGTAAATGCTAATTTGTACATACTTACTCTGAAAATTCTGTATCTACTTATCAGAAAACTGGAGCAAGAAATCTGTTGTTTGGAAATGAGATTGGAAACCGTGAAACCTAATGGAGGGGGGGGGGACCCAGAATAAAATATAATGAAAATGTAATATTGATGCCAGATTGAAGCTGCATACTTCCCTGCACACAGCACCAAACTAGTGAAGTGAATAATGGGACACAACTCAAATACCAGTTAATTAATCTAATGTGTCAGATGCTTGAAATGTAAACACGGGAGGAGAGTCATTGGTACCATAGGGTTGCCATGGTGACAAACAAGGTGAAGAATCCTATTGGGCAGAAGTGGTCAGTGTGATCTGACCTCACTTCCCTTTTAGTTTGACAGTCACACAGTTTGACATGAAATGAATGCTTTCTGCCTCAGTAATGAGAGCAGCTATTAATTATATTGAAACTCCAGCACAGTAACGGGCTGATTCATCACTGTCAAAGCCTGGCTGGCCGGTTGCCCTTTTTAAAAATGTATTTACATTTAGAAGTCATTTTAAATGAGAAATGATCTACCAATGTATTTACATTTAGAAGTCATTTTAAATGAGAAATGATGTACCAGCATCTGTAACAAAATGCATGTCAAATTAAATCCTATAGTGCACATGTTTATTTTTTTTTCTTTTCAAGCCTGTGTATGTTTTGAGTAATCTCTGTGAAACAAAACAAATGAGTTCTGTCTGAGTATAAAATCTCGGGGTGGTGATATAAAAGTCACAATTTGTTTTGTTTTTTTCATTCCCAGCTGCGATTTTTCACCTTGTCCAGACGTGAGGAACAGAAGGACTCCAGTGGAGAGATTTCACCGGCTTTGTTTTCCCTCCCTCCATGTTCTCCTCCTCTTCTCCCCCCTGCTTCCTCTGAATGATTGAAGACATGCCCATCGTGTCTGCAAGCACAGGTACAGCCAAACATGGTGAAGCTACTTGTTCGCGCTCTCTCTCTGCTTATAAATAATGCAAGTGCTAATATATCAGACATTACTGGAGTGTAAACTAAGGGCATATTTTAAGAAGGCTTTTATTGTAAATTACATTAGTACCAAAAAATAAGCCACAAAAATAACCTTTCTATGGGGCTACCACATGTCTTTATGACAAAAGGTTTCATCTCAGAGGCTTATTTGGATGTTGCCGATGGTCAGGGAACGTATTGAACAGCAAACTGACCTCAAACAAGGAGGAAGAAGGTTGGGTTACATATTTTTTAAAATATTTTTAAAACAAAGCACATATTAGAGAAATAAACTAAGCTTGATAGTTTCTATCTAAAGAGAAAGATTTTTTTGAATTTCAGGAAGGATTTGGACCATGAGGATGTGGCCACACAACATTTGTTGCTCCCTTGTGTTAGACAGAAAGACAATGTGATGGCATGGTATTGCTTCAGTGAAACGGTGTGAAACATATCTAAGATTCCAGATCTAAATGTGTTTGGTTTTTATGGTGATCTCTCAACAAGGCAGAAAATGCATCAACTTTTTTAAATAAGTGTGGGGGGGGGCTTCTATTTTCAGTGGCAACAGTGGCCTGATTTTTATTTTTATAGTGAATGAGTGAGTGATTAATACACAACTCCTGGTTTTTCTGATCTATAGGGCTGCATGAGACTCTGGCCCTGCTCACCTCTCAGCTCCACCCTGACGCCGACCATAAAGAGGACCTGGTCTTCCTCAAAGATGTCTTCAGTGAGAAAAGCCTTGGTTACCTCATGAAGGTACAGCAGATGTGTCTGTATAGAAGTGACCACTTCAGACTTAGATTTCTGGCCCAACTGTGGGACATCATACTCTATTTATTTGCAATAAAAACCATTTTAAGAAGGAAACCAGATCTTACTAATACTCTCTAGATATATTATGGTAGAAATTCCCGATTTTTCTTTTCACCTACATTTTAATCAGCTGATTAAATGTCATGTAAATAAGTCCCTCTGCATGTCTTTTAATTTGTTGCTCATCCCAGATCCACGACAAACTGAGGCAGTACGAGAAACAGAGCCCCACTCCAGTTCTACACAGCGCCTCTTGTCTGGCAGAGGATGTAGGTTCAATGTTTCAAAGCCAAACTAAAGCTGAATATTAAATAATATTGAAATTAATAATGGCATTGTAATCAGTAATTAATTCTAAAGTACATGTATTTTATGAGGAGATGTGGCACAGCATTTTAAAAATATTAGATTTTCTCATTGAAATCATCAGCTGGCAGAAGAGCTACAGAATGGAGCACTGGAGGACGATGAGCGAGAGCTGCTTCTCCTGCTGAGCGCTCCTCACCTCAAGGTACACGTGCACTCTCACACATACACCAACAGATGCTTGACAGAGTCTCTTTCCTTTCAACATCCTCTCGTTCCCTCTGAGGTTTGATCTTTTTAATGTCGCTGCTTCTCGGAGGAAAATTAGGACAGCTCAGGGTGAGAGCACTAAGTTGATCATCTATTACATAACACCAGCGTCAGAGCTGTCTGAATCCAGACAGGAGTGCCTAATTACTCTTATTAAGTGATTATTGGCTTTCTGGGGAGTCGGAAGAAATGGCGGCTGAGTGCTAATTTGCAAAAGCAGCCAAGGAGATGATGTTCCTCCTTTTTTCTTTTCTCCCTGAATTTCTTTCTCTACGCAATCCACTTTATGGCTTTTCTTTGGTGTATTATTTGCTTTTCTTGCTGTCTTTTATGTTGTCATTGTTGTTCAAGCTCTTAAATCTTACCTGCCTGTGCATTTGTCTGTGTATCTTTATGTAAAGGCGGTGCTGTCAGCCCATGACACGGTGGCCCAAAAGAACTTTGACCCGGTGCTGCCACCGCTGCCGGAGGATCTGGACATTGACCTGGAGGAAGAGTCGGTCAAGATTGTCCGCTTGGTGAAGAACAAGGAGCCCCTGGTGAATGCCGCCTCACACCTGAGGACATACCAAAATAAAAGCTCTCCTTTTCCCTCAACAGCTGCCTCAAGTGAGGCTTTATGACTCCTATTTGCTTTATTGGAGCAGCTTTGAGGCCTTCGAGAGCTCCAGAGTGTGACTGTGTGTCTCTGTGTGATGCTAGCAAAAAAAAAACAAATCCATTCTCAAGGTTCTCCTTCAAGCAAAGGACAAAAAATAGATTTGGTGTTAACTTGTGAGAAACATCTACTGAAGTGACACCTGTTTTTGCAGAAACAAACATGCATTACACAGCCAAATATCTGCTCATTAAGTCCAGTCCAGTTGGATCCAAAGCTGACCAAATATGAGCTTTCTGCACAGCCTCACACACAATTAGTTTTGATTTGTTGCCTTTCACATGTGGGACTGTCGGTTATATTACATCATGTGGAGAGCCAATATTGGCTAACTGGCATAAATTTGGCAAATATGCTTATTTTTCTTGCTGAGAAGATCCATAACACCCTTATGTCTGTGTGCTGACGCTACAGTTGCAGTCGGTTAGCTTAGCTTAGCATAAAGAGTAGAATCTGAAACTAACCGTATCAGCACCTCTAAAGCTCACAATGAGTACTTTATACAGTATCTTGTTTGTTAGATCCAGGTCTTTATGCTAAGCTACGTTAACCATATTCTGGCTGTAGCTTCATGTTGAGCATTCAAACATATTTTTCAAAATTCTGTACTAAACTTTAAATTATTTACTCAACTGAACCATGGAAAAATCTCAGAATTGAAGTTGATGGAGCTGTAAACCAGTGTTAGAGAACTGAAAAGTTAGGAAGTGTGTTGTAAAACCTTTCGCCACGATACAGTAATAAGAAAGTATCTCCAGTCACGTTTTGGCAACAGTTTGTTACTGTTATCTTTCCAGCAAAGCCACCAACCTGCCAGTCTACCAGAGGACTGTATCAACGCAGTGAACTGAAGATTACATGTGTGTTTGGAAATCTGATCTAGTGTTGCGTCTTTTCCACCAGGGAGCGACTATCCGGAGAGACGAGACAACGGGAGCCGTAATCGTGGCCAGAATCATGAGGGGAGGAGCGGCTGACCGCAGTGGTGAGACGAAGTGTCCACACGCACAGTATATCATCATGCCAAAGTCAGTTGTGTTTTTATTTCTCTGAACAAATAAAAATAATGGTCTGGCTTTAGCAAGAAAAAGAATCTTAATTTTAATCCTCTCTGTTCCTCTTGGATGTGGAATAGGATCTTCTACCCAACGGGACTTTCTTAACTCTACTGAGATTACATTGTGTAACCCCACGAACTGCCAACAGAGATAAAATCCTTGAGATTAGTGCCACGAGATTGCATATTTTGAGATTACAAACAAGGGTTGCTTCTGGCTGTTGCCATGGAGATGTTAGACTTCATGCCAACGGAAATCAAATTTTTTATTTATTTATTTATTTTTGTTCATATTGCAGTGCGACAACACATACTGGGATTTTTATTTATTTTCCTTGGCTTGTAGACTTGTTTTGAGTAGACTTGTGGGCGTGTGTTTGTGTGTACAGGTCTGGTGCATGTAGGGGATGAGCTTCGCGAGGTCAACGGAAACCTGATAACCCACAAAAGGCCAGATGAAATTAGTCAGATCCTGGTAAACAAAACAAGCTTTTGCACATAGCATCGTACTCATTCAGATACTGTGTGACTATTCCCTGATGATTACTGTGGATGACGATGCTGCTGTTTCTGATCAGTCCCAGTCACAAGGCTCCATCACACTGAAAATCATTCCAGCTGTTGCAGAAGAAGACAGGCTAAAGGAAAGCAGGGTGAGGACTCGATATATGAGCAGTTTGCTTCAGAATGAGCAAACAACCACCAAAACTGGAAGAGATGTCTATTTAATGGGGTTTTAATAATTTTCCAAATAATAAATGTATTGTGGTGTTATCAATGATTTTCACCCACGCTCATTGATGATCTCATTTGAGGCAGCAGAATTGATCTCTTGATACGTGATTATGAAAGGATGCTGCATTTTCAGAAATACGCTTATTTAGTTAGAAGATTGATGCCACACTCATAGCTGTACATTCAATACAAGTCTACAGCCTGCAGTCGATTATCTTGTCTTAGTATAAAGACTGGAAACAGGAAACCTGCCTGGCTCTGTCTGAAGCTGGGTTACAGGTACAGCCAGTACCATTGTTGGAAAGGTGTGGGTGGGGTTTCTGACGCTATTCGACGCTATAAACTCTTCTGAAGAAGCATACAATTTCAAAGTATGATTTTTTTTACTGGGGGTTATGTGCTTATGTTGACTGGGAGCAGTGACTTTGTGAAGAGCCAGTCTACCTGTTTTCCCTCATTTCCAGTCTTTATGCTAAGCTAACTGGCTTCTGATTCTAGTTTTTATATGTAATGGACACATGAGTGGTATCGATCTTCTCCTCTAACTCTCGGCAAGAAAGCATATGTATAACATAAAATATCAAACGATTCCTTTTAAAGTTAGCGTTGCTAACAGAATATTCCTGCTACCTGTAGGTTTACCTCCGAGCTTTGTTTGACTACATGCCCTACGAGGACAAGGCCACGCCTTGCCAAGAAGCGGGACTTCCTTTCAAGAGGGGGGACATTCTTCAGGTTGTTAGCCAGGAGGATGCAACCTGGTGGCAGGCCAAGAGGGTGGGCGAGTGTAAGCTACGCGCTGCCCTCATCCCCTCCACACAGTTCCAGGAGAGGTAGTCAGCATGAGCTCTGCGGTAAAATAATGCTGTTTAAAAATGTCTGACTAGCTTACCTTTTTTCAGATCACAAATATTTCCCCTCTTGTTCTTCTTCCCAGGCGCCTGAGATACAGGATGAAAATGGGTTCTTCTCCTGCCCCTATGTCCCCCAGAGCTCCTACATGTAAGTCTACTTCCCCTCTGCAACAACCTACAGTACAACCATAAATGTGCAAGCAGCTTAGATCTACAGAGACGGCTTGTTTTGGATAAATATAATCTAGGCAAGGAGATGCAGAAAGAGATTATGAAAAGAGAACAGGGGTTCTGAGGTTAATCTCTAAACAAATCCCCCCCATCCCCAAATACCGTAATCCATCTTTCATTTCCTAATCCAATTTAAAAGTAAAATGAAACAAAGTGATTTGCAAAACAACGGGTGGTGGTTAAGTCAGTTTTTTTTCTTGTATCTACTGTAATCTGCATAGCAGAAACCCTCACTAATGTTAAAATAGGTGTAGTAGGAATGCTGCTGTATATTGTTTGTAAAGATTTTTGCTTTACTTTAATTTTAAAAGGTTTAAAATTTTATAATTCTTTTTCACGTAGAATACTGTAGTAAAGTCCTATCTTCTATAGACTTTAATAAATCTATACAAAGGAGATGTAGATAAAGGGAAGGTGGTGAAGGACAATTACAATGTTAGATAAGACATTTGCAAGACAGTTTTGTAGTTTTAACGTGAATTTGAGAAAGTGTACCTCATCACGTACACTAGAAGCATAACGGTAGTAATGTTACGGTTGTAATACTCTCTATAGTGATACTTTGTGTTATTCCTTGCACTGCTAACCTCAGATGATCGTGCTGAGAGAGGTACGTGAACAAACCCTCATGTTAGAAAATCATCCCTGCATTGACGCCATCTTATCATGGTCAGAATTTCAAAATGAAATTCTGTCAGCACGCCACCTTAAAGTAACAAAACAAAACAAATTATTGTGCATCCCCCCCCCTCTCCACAATGTACCCGCTTTATTTATTTTTTTACAGTTGCCTTTTATACCCTCAGAATCTTAGTAATGTGGTTACTGCACTCAACCTGCTGTGTTCTGATGTTAAAGTAGCCTCAACATCAACCTCTCCTCCCCCCTCCTGTCTTCTCTTCCTGCATGCCGTCCTACAGAAGACTGTGACAGTGAGGGTGCTCTGAATGGAAAGGACATCGGTGAGGAAGCCCAATCAATAAGTTTATACTAATCACTGCAACGTCACATTGCTGCTTAATCTGTGTGCTTATCCATCCCTTCTCTTTGACACTTATCTTGAGGTGCTCTAGTGGATTGCTTTGGTTTTTGATCTGCATTCAGTGGTTTATTCTTTGAGCTCGACGCCTCACCTCGGCACTCTTAAATGCAGAAAACCACTCGCTGGAAAGATGCGTTTGTTACCACAACGCCTGACCTGATCTACTGACGTCTTCACGGCTCAGTTAGCAATCTGTGTTTGTTCATCAGGCTTCCTGGCTGCTCTTATTGCCTTAATGTGACTGTGCTTCTGTGGGCATTACCACAGCCGTTTTGACCTGGACCTTATTTTCACATCATATTCCATCATACAGATTGACGCTTATGCAAAATCTTACACATAGCTTCGCTCCAGATTCACAGCATTGATTTTTTTTTTTTTGGGAATATGAGATTGTATGTTTTCAAACAAGTGAATTCTAAATATTTTAAGTGGTTGCTTCATTACTTAAACGTTTCAGCATGCTGAGTGCAAAATAAGTCATGAATTAAGATGAGTGACTCATAGCATTGATATTTAAGTCTAAAAATGTTTAATTATCTCAACATCTACTCAATAGTGTCTCAATTTAGTACAGGCTTTCATTCGTGGCCCCCAGAGGATGCATCCTAATGACTTTGGTGATCCCCTGACTTTTCCTTTGGCGCCATCATTAGCTCAAAATGTCAGCCTTGTTAGCATGCTAACACACTAAACTAAGATGAAGAACATGGTAAAGTAACCTGGTAAACAGCTCAAAGCGCAGCCTCACAGAGCCGCATAGTCTTGTTTTCAGCAGTTGCTTTATTGCTTTCTTGATTACTTTCTTCAGCATGCTTGGTGCAAAATAAAGACGTGAAGTCGCATCACGAATTAATGACTCATTACTTATTAAGCCGCATCAACAGGCAAGAAAAAGCAAAGTACCGTACCTCTACCATGAAAGAGTTGTGGTGATTCTGGTTTGGATTGATCAGTTTGATTGACAAAGATGTGAAAACTGTTGAGGTTAAAAAAAAAAGCTGGACTTCTGCTTTAACAGTAACTGATTTTTCTCTCTTTTTAAACACGTCAGGATTGATAAGTGTGTGTGTTGTGGGTGTATCTTCATGCCCTCGCTTTGTATAAAAAAGCTCGGCTCTTTCTGTGTGGATTTGTTACTTTGGGCTTCTTTGTGCAGTTCGCTACAGCCACCGAGCTTCTGTGTCTTCGTGGCAGCTCATTTATCTCCCTGTGATTTATAAAATGGCCTCTCCTCATGCTACAAGCTAAAGGTGCTTTGTGTTTGAAGAGGTAGACCGAGCATGCATGGCTTCCACGCTTCTATACTGTTGATGAGGTGTAAGCTGGTTGACTAACTGGTCTGATTTGAGCTGTAGTTTCTCCCAAGAGTAAGGCAGCCCCTGCCTTCTGTGGCCATGCTTTCTCATGGGATTTTTACTCAGGTACTCTTACTGATTTCTAATGGTGGTGTTCAGCATGTCTGTGTTGTGTGACGTATGCCACGGGATTTGAATTTTAATTGTGGAGCGTGAGAAATACTATCTGCAATAGGCTTTGAGAGGGTTTTAGTGAATGGCTCTCTGCACAACTTACATTTGCCTGACTTTGCCCACAGCTGGCCTGCGCAGAAGTTTCCGCCTCAGGAAAGATCGCCAGGGTTCACCAGGAGAACCTCACACTCCAGATGCCAATCACACAGACTTCCTGATTTACGAAGAAGTAACCCACTACCTGCCACATCCTGGTGAAAGGCCTCGTCTTATAGTACTGATTGGTAGGTCCATTGACATCCATCTCTTACCAGCATAAATCTAATTTCCCCTAAATAAGACGTTTGAGTCATGTGATAAACTCTGTAGAGAGTAAAATCGAGTGTTTTCTGAGACAGATCCTTCTGCATACAGATACTTTTCTTCAGCACATGATAATTTTTTGTCTAACAAGTTAATTGTTTTTATTATATGGTCACAGGGTCCCTGGGAGCTCGGATCACTGAGCTCAAACAGAAAGTGATCGCTGAAAATCCTCGACGTTATGGTTTGGCCGTGCCTCGTAAGTCTTCTTTACCTTTGCTTTTCTGCGTCTGAGATGCTGTGGCTTTCACCTGATTACCTGTTCGTAGCTGCGATGGCTATCTGCTGTTGCAGACATCGTCGTCCCCTGGGTGGTTTTTATGCAAAGCTACAGCAACACGAATTAGCTACAAAGTGGAAACATTTGCACCAGCCTTGCTCTTTCTTGCATTTGAGAGGGATTAGATGTTCTGTTCACCGCTAGTGCAAACGGATAATGAGTACAAATGTAATACTTGTGATAACAAGTTCTCACCTCTGGTGTTTGATGCGTATGATTGCATACCTATATGGTAAGTAATGTATAAATAATGCAGAGCCTTGATGATTTAATGCATGTATCATGAATTCCTTTTACTCATTACTCAGATTACTCAAGTCACTGTGATTAGTTAATGGATCATCAATTAATAAATGTTAACTTGGTTACTTCATACATTCCATTATATGCCATCAGATTAGCTGGAATCCAGCTACATAGAATAGATCATTTCATAACTGAGGTAGATATTTGATTCAAACCAGCTTCATATCTCAATGAGGATCCGTACTGTTCTGCTTACTGAGGCTGATCAGAAATAATGACTCATGCATCACTTCTGCATCTGTTTTGTGACCTTATCAAGTGTTACCCCCCAAAACATACAAATGCTCAGTAATGATCTTTGTCCCCACCCTGTCCTGCGGCTGGCTGTGTTTTTGAATGTGTGACCTGAAGACACCACTCGAGCCAGGAAGAGTCACGAGAGAGAAGGGGTGGAGTACCACTTCATCCCGAAAGCTGCTTTTGAGGCCGACATCCAGAATGGCAAGTGAGTATTGGACACTGAAAATGATCTTGTAAACCAAGCAATTATAAGTTCAACAAATGGTTTACCGTACATAGTAACTTGCATTTCTTTGTCTGAAATAATTCACGATGGTTCTGTATTTCTGCAGATTCATTGAATATGGGGAGTACAAAGAAAATCTGTATGGTACCAGTTTGGAGTCCATTCACAAAAATCTGGATCAAAACAAGGTCTGTCTGGTGGATGTGCAACCAGAGGTTAGTATCTAAGCTGACATGCAGCACTTTTTTTTTTCCAATCAGTGTAAATCCAATTGATCCCTCCCTGCATTTTCTTTGGCTCCATCTGGCAATATAAAACCATTGAGCAGATGAAAGAATTTGAAATATTTTTGTCTAAACTGTCCACTACATTTGCGGTCATCACAGGGATTATGCAGGAAAAAGTTAAATTCCAGACTTTATTTTTAGACCTTTTGAACATATTAAGACTGCAATGCCACAAGTTGTAACTGGTTACCAGCAACACAGCAGTACATTTATTAAAGTAGTGACTAACCCAAAGGCATGATTTATTAAAAGTAACAATACTCACATACACATTAACAAACTGTTAGACAAACATTATTTGGAATAAGAAATACAACACTGGCCCTAAATGATGTTAAATCATTTAGGCCTAGGCAGTCAGCCTGAATCTATGTTCCAAAAAAATAATACCTCAAATAGTGATTACAATGTTTTAATACTTTCCAAGGGTCTTCATATTTGCTGAACTGATTAAATAATTTTAAGAGCCCTCAGATACCTGCATCAGATTATTATTGCAACTCATTTTACCTATTTCAAAGAGCCTGACAGTTCATGCAGAATGCAGCTGAGCATTTACTTTGCTATGAATGAAGGGTGCTTTCAACTGTCCCACAAACTCAAGTGTTAGCATTTTTCTTCCGCACTTGTGTAACATTGAAGGTGTTTAAACGTTGTAAACTGTGCTTTTGATGCATTTTGGGTGGTTATATAAAAAGTTAGTTTACATTACATGCCATTGAATAGGATTTTACACAGTGCAAACAGAAGACTTAACTTTCTATGTCATCTTTTGTGAAGTAACACGTTTTTAATTGCCTGCTGAAATTGATCAGTTTTCACCCCTCACACTCAGGCACTGAAGACTCTACGTACCGCTGACTTCAAACCGTATGTCATCTTTGTTCGGCCTCGCATCTGTGATAGTCAAAGGAAACCGCTTGGCTCATCTTCCTCGCTCAGCTTAGCGATCACAGTGAGTTAAATAAACACTGCCCACAGGAAAGTTGAATACTTTGACAAACGGGATGTGTGTTTGTTTCACTGCTTCTCTGAATCAACATTTCTCCTTCCTTGTGCTGACTAGGAGGAGGACCTGGAAGAGATGAAGCAGTCAGCTGAGCGGATGGACGAGTGCTACGGCTGTTGGGTGGACTACACCTTGGTGAAGGAGGACCCAGTCAGTGCCTTAGCTGAGCTCCAGGTCGTACTGGAGAGGGTGCAGACGGAGCCTCAGTGGGTGCCCGTGTCCTGGGTGAGGAGCTAGGACAGATAGCAGGAAGCCTCCGGAGGTTTTCAGTGTAGAGTGATTCTGTGTTTACTGCCATGCCAACCATTCCACAGACACAGGTTTGTGATAGCTGCTTTTCCCTTCAAGTCTGAACATCCAGCAAGGTTTTGTTTGACTCTTCTGTGTAAAATGACATACTGTACAACGGGAACCGCTCTGACAGGCATGTAGGACAAAGAGCTGCACCCAGTGTGATCAATTGTGTGAGACGTCTACTGTAACAGCAGCTACAATGTGAAGTGCCATATCATGCAGTGACAAACAATATAATTGTAAATGTTACCTGACTGTGACAAAAGTGAATTAAATAAGGGAAAAATGTTGAATTAGTGAGAAATAACTCACAAAAAATCCAGTATTATTTGGGGAAACCATTTACTTTAGAATGAGTGATGTAACAATTATAAACCAAACAAAAAGAAGGAAATATACATGTTTGCAATGTGTGCAAGAATACACGAGGCCTTTTACTTCCACAGTTTCTTGATTGACATGTTCTTCTCGCTGTCTTTCTGCATCACCTGGTGAAGAGAACGGGGAGCAGTATTAATAAAATTCGAGGTGAGGGATTAGCTTCATCTTCAAAATTTGAGTCTAAGTAGGTAGATGCAGGGCCAGTGGTGCGGAGAGTTCTGAGTAAGGATATACAGTACAAGTGAATGTTACACAAACCTTTGCCACAGCCATCTCAAAGTCCTCCTGGGTGACGTGAACTCTCCGTTCTCTGAGAGCATACATCCCTGCCTCTGTGCAAACACCCTACAAATACACACAAGCATTAAATAAAAGGCCAGTTGTGTACTACCTTCAATTACCACCCAACTGCTACCATTCAAGGCCAATTCTCACCTTAACCTCTGCACCAGAGGCTCCAGGCATCAGCTCTGCAATCTTCCTCAGATTAATTCCACGTGTCAGGTTCATCTTCCTGGAGTGGATCTTCAGGATGTCCAGACGGGCCTATTGGTGCAGAATTAAAATACACTCAAATATAACCCACCACAGGATGTATAAGTATGTGTGTATATATTGTGCAAGTATTTACCTCTTCATTTGGAGGGGGAAACTCTATTTTCCTGTCAATCCTGCCTGGCCTGAGCAGCGCTGAGTCCAGGATGTCGATACGGTTGGTGGCCATGATGACCTGAGAGAATAGTGAAACAACTTAAGTGTTAATAAAAAGAAAATTGCTAATGCTTTTATACTGTGCATTGAGAACAAGTCGATGGTTAAAAGAAACGGTAACTTTAACTAATATGAAGCATCCATAACTGGATGCAGGTATAAATAACAATTGAGAATACTGTACATAAATACTTAAATGTCCTTATCTGCATTAAAATCATTAACTTTATACTGTTCTGCTTATTGGGGGTAACAAACATACTGTCACTGAGGGAGGGGCTGCACAATAAAACTACATGCACCAACATGGCCATTGTAAACAGATAGTAAATGTTCTTCACCCGTCAGTGGCTAAACGGTGTACAAGTTTAATGCATAATAAGGATCATGGGTAGGGATAATGAAATACATAAAAAGATCATTTATTTCAAGGTGTGTGTGATACCTTGATGTTCTTTGTGGCCTCGAAGCCGTCCAGCTGATTGAGCAGCTCCAGCATTGTCCTCTGCACCTCACTGTCACCACCTGAGCCGCCCTCCAGGCGAGATGACCCGATGGAGTCAATCTCATCCATGAAGATGATGGAGGGAGCGTGTTCTCTAGCCATGACAAACAGCTCGCGCACCATACGGGCACCTAGTGCAAAAGAGGGAGGAATAAAGGTTATACAAGCAAAAAATTAATTTGGTGACCGTATTAACCCTCATGCACCACTTTAATTTACTACCCTCTTGAGTCATTAAGGACAAAAATGTCCACTTACAAAACTGCTATAAAAACAGTACAGATTGTTTTTTTTTGCATAAATCTCTTAAACAACTTCAGCCCTGTTCAAAACTACCAAACATTCCATCATTTGGAGGATTTTAATCCTTTAAAATGTCAGTTTGATTACATGATGCAAATTTGATGCAAAGTGTCATGACATCCAGGCCCAAAATAGGTCCTGAAACACGGATACATGACAAGCATTTTATGCAGAGGCCTACAATGGGGGAAATGACTGATTTTAGTGGAGAACACTAAAAATAACAAATATTACTGTTTTTCTCGAGAATGAAACCC
>JAVQJF010022755.1:0-11949 GCA_036023855.1 Gadopsis marmoratus | reverse complement strand
TGTTTCCTGTAGGGTCTCAGCAGTCTCTGGTTTTTGCTGTGAAGGGATCCCCAGTAAGGCTTGTTTCTAACCTTCCTTCCCCCAGATTGCTGATCTTCTTGGCAGCAATAGCGACGACGATAACGGCGCCGACGACAACAGCAATGATGACTCCGAAGACTCGGGCCAATCGTACAGGAGTGATGATAGATCTGACAACTCACTTTGTAAGCTGCAGCAGCCACGTTTCCCTTCAACCGTAAAGCACACTTTTGAAATGCTGTAACAACGATATTGGGCGCGTTTCCATCGGCTGGTTTGGGGCGAATAAACTCGGCTGGTTGCAAAGTTCAAATTGGTCAGAGGTTGTACGTACGGCTGTAATTCGGTAAACGGCGTAGAAGATGTGGCCTCTTTCTACGGGAGAAACATGGAGGGAGGTACTCTGGAGGTAGTTTCTATTGGGCGAGTTTGAATTGTTCTTTCATGCCAGCTGGTGTCGGCCATGTTTCATGCTGTCCGGAGACGAAGAAACAGCCGATCAGTCGTGCCAGTTAAATGTTCGCTACGTCAGAACATATTCGACAAAGACGTTTGTTTCTATATCCTGTTCAGTTCATCAGCTATTATTTAGAGGTGAGGACGTTTTATCAAATGTTGCTGTTTCCATACAGCTTTTCTAATGCTCATGACAATCGGGGTTTGTACAAAGTCTTGAACTTTTGGAAATGCTTAATTTTAACCGTCGTGTTTTCAAGGGTGGGAACATGCTTGAATTCAAATCTACTCCGTGAAAAATATAATCTGACGTGAACGAAATGATCCCATCAACATATTTGTTGTCTCCTGGTGTTTATAGTAACAATTTAGATGTGATGATAAAGGCTTCGAGAGTCTGGACATTTTTGGTTTAGGTACCTTGAAAGCACCTGAAAAGTGCTTAGGGGTTAGTGCTTAGGGTTAGTGCTCAATACATGTTGAATCAGGAGGAAAGCATATCGTCCCAGTGCTAATATGTGTGTGTGTCCTCATGCTGCAGACTTCCCAGAACAATCCGATGATGAAGCGCTGCTGCAGGCCCTCAGCGACCGATGGTTCTCCTGACCTGGGACGAGACGCCCCTCTGCTGACAATGTGAACCCCAACAAGGACTTTGTTTTTCTGACCTTTAAAACAATAATTTCTCCTTTTTTTTAAATTTTATTTTAAATCAGGCAAGTTGACTGAATGCACTGATACGCACATTGGTCTCCTGGAGGATGACGGAAGCATCCGTGACATATGCTCTCTATGTATTGTGAACTTTTAGAGAGACGACAGCGACGGCAAATAAATATCTCCTGAAGGTCCCGGGGCTCCGATCAATGCACTGGCTTTTAACTTGACCTGGCTTTCCGCTTCCTGTCAGTAGGAGAGTGTTGGTGCACTTTTGAAAGACAAACCATTTGAGATATTTCACCTGGCCTCTGCTGGAATGAAGATTTAAGGTTGCTCTGCTCGAAACAAGGGTACCGTTTCGTGTTTTGTCGGCTCACAGTTGCGTTCATTAACGTCAACTTATGTCTAGGAGGGTTTTTTTTGACCGTCTTCCCGGAGATGAATCATTCAGGTTTAATCTAAAATTCACATTGCTCGGAGCCATGATGCCATTGATATTAAATTGTGTTTTATCCAATGGCCACACTTTCTGGTAAAACCGAACCTTCCTTAGAGAACGGTTTGAGTAGGCGCTGGATGATTGATGTTTTAAATCGCAAACTAACAGCCACATATTCACATAAAGGCAGCGGACAGCAGAACGTGCCAGGCTCCTTTGAGCCTTCCTCATTTTACACGAATAGAAACCTGCACATTTTTGCTCCTGAAATCCAGTTAACACGGAGTTAAAGGTATGATTGTATATGTGAGCAGGCTGCCTGGATCAGAGCTCACTTCTCTGTGTGAAATACCAACTTCTGTCTCTTAAAGAATCACAAAGCCCACCTCTTCATGTAGATGCATGCACTGCGTCTGCGGGCTTGAAACCAGCAGCTTGTGACGCCACTTCCTCTTGTTGACATCCAGAGCAGATTTCGTGGTGCGAGCGTCACTACGAGCCACTTTTTCTATTAACGTTGTAAATAATTTCCTCGCATAAGTCAACAAAATGGGATGACTTGGAGTTGTGTTGGCTAGTGTTTGCCAGTCGAGGTCGTGCAGTTTAAGTTATCTTGACTGGATCTTTTATTATTATTATTTAATTTCCTTGAGCTTATCGTGACGGGGCTGATTGCTTTCACGTGTTGGCAGGACAGGAAGGAGTCGTTGTATTACTGAGTTGATGCTCTTCGCCCCTGTAGCCTGCAGGCAGCCCACTGTTGGGCAGCACTAAGCAGATTCCTGTGGAGGCGCCGGTCGACTCTGTCACTTCACTGAACATTCATTAAAAAAAAAAAAAAACAGAAGTCCGTTTTCTGAGTTACTCCGTCAACAGTTTGTGGACAGCAAGATTGCTTTTTGGGAAATGAGCGTTAAAAGCAGTGTTACTCACCAGTCGTGGCAGCTGGTCGGAGGTTTGTAGCAGCTGATGGTGTTTCTCTCTAAATGGGATGAAGGTGCAGTAAAAGTGTTAACATTTGTTACTGACGTCTTAATTATTTATAGCAACTTGTAAAAAACATGTTTCCGTTATTATTTAACGTGTCAGTTCTGTCAAACCTTATCGAAATGTCACCTTCCTTCTGAAGGAGTAAACGGCGTCGGTTAGAGTGTCATTATCCGCTGCTACGAGGTCTCAAACACAGGGTGGGGAATATTTAGTATCGGTCCAATGTTTCTCTGGGACAGCGTTGTTACCTCATCAACAGTTAACCTTTGACCCTTAGTGCGTGTCATCATCACAGGATTGAACCGTCACTGACTGAGCCGACAAAAGGATGCTAATGCTGTAAACTGAGACGTGTTGGAAACCAACTTTACGCCGTTTTACCTGCTTTGACACAGATTTCACAGCTGAGGCTGTTTGGAGTGTTTTTGGGGTTTTTTTGGACTTTGTTAAAACGATTGTTCTGGTGGTGAACCAGTCAACATTGCTGCTGTCGGATGGAAACTTTACAACTCCAAAAAAGTCAGGGTTTAAGAAATGCAACTGTTTTCTAAATGATCCCAAAGTTTGGGTCGCCAATGGAGGTACTTGGGCCTTTTTGAAGGTCATATGCAGGTCATGTTTGTATCGGACGTTTACAACCTAAAGTCATGTTTAGTAAAAAGTAAATGACGTATTTAACCACAGCGGCTGTTCTGCCATCTACAGTTTTCCAATAGACTGTATCGTTTGAATGGTTGTAAATGGTTAATGAGACTAAGTTCTGCTTTGATAATAAAAGACCCTTCATCCTTTTAATTCTCGTCTCGTCTCATAATGGTGACACCTCAGTGACTAAAGCTGGCAGCATCAGTTAAATGTCTTTTACATTAAGATACTGTGCTTTGGCATTTTGTTACTGTAAATGCGTGTTGTTTGACACGTTGTGGGACACGTTGTGGGACACGTCAGCCTCTTCACATAAAGGAACCCGGTGATTATGTTATGGAGGCACTAGAGACAGAGACAACAGTTTTAAAGGCTGTTGAAGGGACTTTGACCAGTTTTGGAGTAGGTGGTAGTTTAACACACCGGACTCTATGAAACATTCTCCCAAAGATAAACAGGCAGAAACACCTGCAGGAGGTGAAGAATCACTGTGTTAATCCAGCTGCTGAGGCCTGAGAGCGCTGCCACACTGAACGACGCCAGAAGCCCAAATTTAAACGGGAATGGAATGCAGCCGTTAGTTTTGAACACACAGTGGTTACATTTCAACTCATCTCCAGCTGTTTTCATGCTTCGATGTGTTGTCAGGCCTCCCTGCTGACAGCTGGAAGACAAACCATGAAGATGGAGCAGCTGAAGTGTTCAGTTCAGATCAGATCAGTTCAGATCAGATCAGATCAGATCAGTTCAGATAAGATCAGTTCAGTTCAGATCAGATCAGATCAGTTCAGATCAGATCAGTTCAGATCAGATCAGATGAGATCAGATCAGATCAGTTCAGATCAGTTCAGATCAGTTCAGTTCAGTTCAGTTCAGATCAGTTCAGATCAGTCATCTGAAGACCAACAGTGTTCTCTACCTGTTACAATGACCGGGCTGCACGCGGCGGCCTTGAGATCACCATGGTTACCTTTATGAGCCACCACACTGCTCTGACGATGTGAAAGGTGAAACCGTTGTGCTGGCGGAGACCGTCCACACGGTGGCAGGAGACCCGCGGCAAACACGTCTTCCTCGGCGGCGCGCAGACGCGTTACTGCGCGTGCGTCCGAACACGGAGCCCGTGTGCCAATGATGATTAAGGACCGGGTGGCACGCGCACGAGCTCCCTCTCCTGGACGCGTAACCCGGTCGGTGTCTCCCGCCTGACCCCCCCCCCTGGCTGCGCACGACGCTCCGGAGACACAGACACAGACCGGACTCACAACAACAACAACTAGTTTGACTCTGCGGCTGCTGAGGATCCGAACAGCTGACGGGGAGCGCGGGAGGATGACTGTTGGCATTTATTTCCCAACCGGGACTCTGACGGTCTCCGTAGCCCCCCTCTGACGTCCTCGCGGGTTCGTTGCAGGCGTTAGATGCAGCAGCAGCAGCAGCAGCAGCAGCTCAGGGGTCTGCGGTGCTGCGGGATCTCGTCCTGACCTCAGGGCGCCTTGGTGAGACCCACAGATCCCCGAGATGCGTCACTCCAGACCTGCCGGGCTGTGAGACCTGTGCGTTTGTTTTATCCAACCTCCCTCCCTCCCCCCCCTCTCTCTCTCTCTCTCTCCCATCATCCACAACAACTGAAGTTAACTTTTCCTCCTCCTCCTCCTGTAGGACCCATGAAGCGACACGTCGGGTGATGATTGTTTCTCTGGGATTTTGCTCTTTGAACACCGGGACATGATGTGGACGCCGACGGAGGACGAGAAGATGGGAGTCGGTGAGTGTCTGTCTGTTTATTCTGACTGTGTGTCCTCTGCACGGGAGCAGACATGTACTGTGTGTATATATATACTATATATATATAGTATATATTCTGAGCTGAATGTGTTGTATGTAGCTCTGATTATATTATATTGCAGCGTGTCGTCAGATATGAGAGTTGGTGGATCATCAGTCAATGATGCACCGCTCAGTTAGCCCCCCCCCTGTATGTATTACTGCACATCATGCTGCTCCTCCACACACTTGCAGACCTACTTTGCAGCACCGTATCCCTCCTCACGTTCTCTTCTGTCCTCTTCGCTTTGGGCTTCACCTGTTTGACACCTGAGCTTTGTGTTGCTCCTGTAGCAAATCTTCTGACACCGATCCAGATACCTCAGCTCAGGGTAGCTGCAGGGCCCGATTCAATACCGGTGCTCTCCTAAATCCTAATTTAATATCGGCAGACCGCACCGTGGAACCCACTGCGGTAATTATGTCGGCCAACACGATGCCAGGGATCACTGTGACACTGAGTTTTGTAGTGACTTTGATGAAGAAACTGCATTTAATGTCTGACACCAGAATAACTGGGCCAACACCCGACTGGTGCACCCCGAGTCAGAAGTGCACAGTTGGCAGCTGAGTGCATTTCCCGTGACACCATGTCAGCTCTCGGACCTTCCAACCAGATTCTTAGCCAGTCATCTTGCAGCTGTCGGGTTCTGCAGCAGGTCTTTTGCCTCCAGCTGAAAACAGCGAGATGTTCAGTGAACTGACAAATGAATGACATGTTCTGATGAATGTGGCCTCTGAGACCACCTGTGCAGTGGAAGCGTGAGGATGTCAAGTGAGGCGCCAGACCCCCCCCCCCCCCAGGTAGCCGGCTGCATCGATTGACAGCTGCCCGGGCCTTTACAAGGGGCCGAGCAGGTGACAGGAAGTCAATGTGGGGAATCATGACTCCGGCACTCTGTTAATTGGGAAGAGATACTACCTGAATCTGAATGAGAGGCTGCGATGTCTTGATCCCTTCATTAGACTCCAGCTGTGGCTGCACGCTGTGAGGCGTCTTGATTTTCTCTGCTAGCAGCCTTTAAAAAAACAAACAAACAAACAAAAAAAAAAAAGTCCTAATCTGACCTGCATCAAAAGAGGCAGATACACGGACAGTGCAACAACAGTGTGGGAAGGCAGCTATAAATATCGGCCTTTGTGGACTATATATCATTCGGAGCAGTAAGTGTTGACTTGAAGCCTGATGCATTTCGCTTCCCTTCGCCCTGCAGGATGGTGATGATGAAAAATCCACTCTGAAACTCTTTGATTTTTGGAGCTTGCAGCCGTATAACTGTAACTGTAAGTCGGGAACTTATTGTAGCTCCAACACAGCACGGAACTGATGCGCTGCACAGAGAGCTAATAGCTATAGCTTATTTTTAACTCTTGTCCCCAGTTGGGCTTTTACATGCACAGGGTAATTAAACTATTCCGCCCTCAGCGTCATAACAGCACAATACGCTATGGATGTGGAAATATAATAAGACACACGCACACAACAAGACACCAGTACAATCAGCTGAGAATGTGCACCAGCTCTGGTTTGCTTTTAGCCGGCACTTAACCTTTCTTGTAAATATTTTATTTCTGGACTTAATTTGATTTCATGCCGTGTGTGGATCCTCCCCGCCCTCCAGGGGTTATCAAAAGGCATTCTGGGAAATGCACAACCCCAGGACCTTAAGTAGGAGGAAAGACAGCGGCTTTAAAGTGCGAACGCTGAACAAGCGCAATATTCCAATATTCCATTACAAAACATCTTGTGTTCCGTCAGACGTGACGGATCTGTTCTGTCTGGGTCTGTAAAATGATCTAAACGGTCGCTGACGACGCGCTGTGACGTAGCGCAGACTTTATCGTGTCTGTTCCCAGACATCCGTCGCGCTGCGCGTCGCGTGCAAACGGCTGCAGTGTGAGAAGAATGCTGCCTGTCCTTCTGCCTTCACAGTGGCAGTAAGTTATCTTCATATATGAACGTCAAGTAACGGCTGAGCAGGTACACGTGACAGATGAAAGAAAGCAGGACGTGCTTAATCTCTTACTTACAAAAACAAAAACGGGCATGAGAAACGCTGAGAAAGCCGTCCCTGGAAGCCGGAGAGTCAGCGTTGTCATGTAAGTGCGTTATGTGGCTTTTGTCAATCCAGCCATTTGTGTTTTTGCTGCATGAGGCTTTGCATACCAAGGCAGCGAGAGTGGTAACTCATAGAGGCCTTCCAATGGAGTTGGGATGACTAGTGCCTGGTTGTAGAAAACATCTATTCAGCCGGATGAATGCAGCTTTGTGGCGCCCATAGAGGTCCCTGAATGCAGCTTCACCTCCCCCAGGGCTGCACAGCATAGCACTCGGTTCTCACACTCGCAGACGGACAGACACGCCAGACACGCTCTGTGTGAAACGCGCCTGCTAAAGGCTGGATTTTTTGTTTTTGTCTTACCTTACATGCCAGGACACGGCGGCTCCTCTTCTGCTCGATATGTTGCGCAGGTTTGAACGTCAAAGCAAACAGTCAGAACTATCAAATGGCTCCTTGGCCCGTCGCGTTTCTGCTAAATGTAGATTTGTAGAATCGCACAGAGAAACTGTCGCTGACAACATCCTGCAGATAATAACAGAAAACACACACAGTTTGCCACAGATGTGGTTCCTGTTAGGATGGTACTCGGGTCAGTGGAGAAACGCACTCCATTTGTCAAACGTCTGACACACACATGCCACAGCACATTTCTCAGCACACTGCGATGAAACTGGGTCACAGTGAAAGTGATGTGTCGAACACGGCACCTTCCCTTTTCGTCGTCTGTTGTTTTTTTTTGTTTTTTTTTTACTCCCCGTCCATTTTCACTTCTTTGTTTTTGACCTATTTTTCCCTGAACCGGCTTTTCGTTCTGCCGCCGTTGCTGGCGCTCATCTGTCACTGTTGTGTCCTTGCATTTGGGGAGATCCATCCAGTTGGAGGCGCCGTGGGTTGCGGCCTGGACGACGGAGCGACCTGTCAGACATCTTTAAACACACTTTAATGACCTTCTGTATGTGTCATTAGTTTGTCCCGTCTTTGGGACAGGCCTCATCTGTCCGTCACGTGACTTATCTTAAATCTTAAACACTCTGATTTGACCCTGACCGACCTAAAGGGGAAACAATCTTAACTCCAACAACACAACATAGCAATGTGGATTAACAATGCATTTGTAACTGCAAACCTCTTTGTGCATATTCCTTTTTGCGAAGCACATAATTACAAGACAACAAAATCTTAAGTTACTTTAGCTGAGTCACTCAGAAGCTAACTTTAAGGAATTTAGGCGCTAACAGTTCAGATGAGACAGGAAGATGCTGGTGGGTCATCGTTCTAATAAGCAGTTACCTTGAACCTGTTGCATTAATGTGTTTCTGTGTCCATTTGTCCTCAAAGACAGCAGACGTCTTGTAGTGTTTCTGCCTAAAGCTTTTACATGTTAGAAGCAGCGATGTCTCTGAGGAATTATACTCCCTCTCTGCTGCCCGCTGGCAGACGATTAAGGGAAGGAGAATCCTCAAGTCCTGCATGCTGAAATATCCACATCGCCTATGGAGACTGACAGCGAATGAAGTGGACTGCTTTTGCTGTCGCTCCATCACGCCCTCTCGCTGCTCGCTTGGCCTTTTAATCACATTCTCTTTGCTCATTTAGCCCTTTATTTTTACAGTAAGTTTCTCATCTCCCCTGGTGACGTGGGTTCTCTCTCTGCCCCCCCCCCCCGTAAAGCTTCGGCAGGTCTCACAGATACAGTTGTATCTCACAGAGATGATTGTTTGAGCTCTGTGCTGTAATGTAGCCATTAAAATGAAATTGCAGCCATTAAAACGTATCAACCAGCTCTAAGGCAGGGAGCCTCTTTGTCCAGCTGGGCACTTTCTATTCAACTTGGCAGATCCATCCACTCTCTGTACCACTTATCCTGTGCAGGCCGCACTATTTTAAGGTTTCAAGTTCTCAACCAATTTATTTTGCATCGAAATGCTCCGAACGCTTCAAAATCAGGTGGCCGACTTGGTATTGGTGACCATGTCGGCGAAACGGCCGACTCTGGAAGAGATGCTGAGCTGCGATGTGGCTTCCAGCTGAGGATTACTCTGCTCAGCCAGGTGAAGTCATCGCCACAGACACCACAGACACTCACCCAGCGCTCATACGCAGGTGTGGCAGTGGGCCAGTGTTCAAGTGAGACTCCAAAAACAACAGCTGAGGCAACAAAGGACACTTCACTTGAATAAACAGCGATGGCTTGTGGTTCTTACCAAATAATTGCTAAGAGCTAAACGGCACTTTAGCCTGCTCTCATGTATCTTAACACAGCCTCGTGCACTAGTTTAACACTAATTATCAGCTTTGACTCTAATGCGTTCAGAAAAGGCGCACCACTGAGTCATTAATTCCTGTTTCATAATTCTGCTTTTAAGCAGTTCGATAATTGGCCTCTTTTGGGGCAAACTGGGTTACTGAGGGAGACATTTGCTATTAAAGAATTATCTTATTCGTGAAAATGATAGGCTTTGAGATTCACAAGCTGTAATCGGGCGCTAACGCGTTAACCGTGCCTGACTGGGCTGGTTCGTGTCTTCTTCTCCGTGTAGGCAGGTTTGCATCGTGGACGAGCTGTTTTCAGAGCACGCGCATGCAAACAAATGCACTGTAATGTATTTATCCAGTGGAATGTAAGTGGCATCCGTGAAGGCGCAAAAATACATGCTGATGGTTTACTCACAGACGGGACACGTGTCTTCTTTTTAAGGGACGAAGTGGCTGCGTTCGGTTGGCTGCTGCAGGGAGAAGTAGGTGGTTTGATTTGCTGAGACACATCTGTCTGTGTAGGTGAACGTCGTAGTATTGGTGAGCACTGATGGGTGCTGGCTCGGTGTGAGTGGGTGCCAGCGGGGGGGGGGGGTGATGCATTTTGTCAACACGCCTATTGTGAGGAAGCCACTCGAAGATGTTTGCAGATGAAAAGTACGCGGAAGCCTGAGCTGCTGTCCGTGGTGCTGAAACAGAGGATTCCTCATTCGATCCTCTCCTCCACTCAGTTTTTTTTTGTCCTCCTCCTTTGGCGAAGCTCACCGCAAGTCATCAATCAATCAATCAATCAAATTTTATTTATATAGCGCTATATCATAACAAAGTTATCTCATAGCACTTGTTAATATAGAGCAAGTCCAAGCAAACTCTATATCTACAGACCCAACAATTCCACCATGAGCAGCACTAGGAGACAGTGGCAAGGAAAAACTGCCTTTTAACAGGCAGAAACCTCAGGCAGAACCAGGCTCTTGGTTGGCGTCATCTGCCTCGACGGGTTGGGTAGAGGCAGATTTTCTCTAGTGCCACCATCAGGCAGGACACTCCTTGAGTATACAAAATATTAAACATGATTTTATTATAGCGCCCCCTCATGACAAACTTTACATGTTTAGCTCCAGGACTGTTCAGACTGTAGGAACAGATAAATCATCAGGATGCTGTTTGTTCAGACTGTGGTTGTAATGAACTCTGCAGCCTGTAGGGGCGCTAACATGACTTTAGCGTTTCATCAATACTCACAAAGCACAATAATGTCCTTACCATCCTTTGTTTCACAGTGTGGCAGGTGCAGCTGACAGACCGCATCCTCTGGACACTTGATTTTGAACAGCGGCCCTGCAGCCGTCTTGCCAGCTGATTGGAGGAGGCTCTCATCCCATTGGACAATCCTGTACTGCAGCTCCACCTCCTGAGCCATACCAAACACCAGCCCAGTCAAAGAACACTGGAACACACCCGGACCAGGACACTGGAACCTGTAGGACACAGAAGGGCCCAATAGATACAACAAGCATTTATTGGCCTGTTAGTCACGTGATCTGTGTCACTGACAGGTGTTCATGTGCAGCAGGTGTAAGGCAGGATAAGACCCAGGGACCAATCCTCTTTCAGTTCAGGCCTCAGCGTGGGAACATGGAGCGACGCCTGCGAGCTGCACTGCTATACATGTGACATGCCTCACTCTCCACAACCATCTACCAAACACACCCTCCCAGTTTCTATTTAATGCTGCAAAAAATGTCCCATCTCTCCCTCTGCCTGTCATCGCCACTGCTGCCCAGATGCTGCACGGTTTGTTAAACTCTCTCTTCAACTCTGACTCACGTTTCCACTGTCGTCTTCCTGCAACAACTCAACCTCTCGTGAGATTTCAGAGTGAGAGTTTTCATTGAGCGAGACTTTCTTTTTCTGGTCAAAGGATCTGTAACAAACAGTCTGTCTCTGTAGGGATCCTTTCATAAGGCTGTCAGACATTTGGAACAACAGTCTGAACCTGTCGTCAGCAAAAACAATCACTTTTAACGGACGGGTGCAATTCCCCCGCAAGAGTTACAGTGCAGGCATTGCAGCCCGTTCTACTACTACTGGACTAATTCCAACTTTGGTACGTATTAGTCATTTAGAAGAATATAGGGCCCAGGTTTAAAAACACCAGAGGTTCCCTTTGACAGCTGCTGCCGCCATCAGCCTCTCACACTTAGTTTAGTTTGAAATGCTGCCACAAGAACAATATGTATATTAATATTCATAAGGGATCTGCAGTGCATTATAATAACTGTTTATATAGCACCAGAGTTTACAAAGTACTTTGACAGACAAAACAAAAACAGGAAAATCAGAAAACAATCAAATAAATAAAGCAAAACAAAAGCAAAATAAAGATTAACGATCAATAAATACGAATATAAAGAATTAGAACCAATAAAAGAAATAAAGACGACATCACATGACAGCAAGTCTATAAAATGTGTTTTAAGAAGTGATTTAAAGAGGTCACTGACTCTGCAGCCTGATCTCCTCAGGCAGGTCGGTCCAGAGTCGAGGGGTCCTGATGGCAAAAGCTCGGTCACCTTTAGATTTAAGTCT